>WBNM01027901.1:0-72321 GCA_013399055.1 Ramphastos sulfuratus | reverse complement strand
GGGGACACCGGGCGATCCCCGGCTCCGCTCCGGGGGCTTGTGGCGGCGTCTCTTCCCTCGCGGCCCGGAAGAAAGTTTTGGGGATGCCGGTGAGGTGGGGGCTTCTCCTTTCGCTTAGCCGCCCGCCTGCGCCCCTTTGCCTCCTCCACAGAACCCGGTCGCCAGCCGGCGGTCGCACGCCCTGCCGCTGCCTGGGTCGCTCAACGCCCAATCGTAGACAAAGCCGCCGCCACACCTGCCGTCCCGGCCCCTCTTCCCGCCGTCTGCGGCGNTCCTGGTTGACTCCCTTTCATACATATGCTGTCACCTCGGAAGTCAGCTGACACTGCAGATTTAAGGCCTCATCTACCTGTTGCTCGCAGCTAGCAGTGCAGTCTCTTCGGGATGCCTCTCAGCAGCGGAACCTCCTTCCCAAACACAGAGCAGAACACTCACTGAATCTTTTCCTTTTTCTGCTTTCATTTAACCCTTCTGACTCATTTTGGACCTGCACGATAACTAGAATTTCCGTTTAAGACAACCTTGCTGTCAGGTACTACCAGTACTGCACGTTTCCAAGAAAATCTCTACTTTACACTCACTGATACTCTTCAATTTTTTGTTTCGCACACTGAGCACCTCCCCTCCCGGGCGAGGTTATCCGACTCCGGGCACTCGCTGTCTGTTCCCCCAAAGAACGAAGCTGAGATCGTGTAACAGCGCCCAGGCCGTTTCCAAGCACTTGGCATCGCAGGGTGAAGCGTCGCAGGGTGAAGCCTCTCTGGCCGCATCCCCACAGCCAGGGCCTGCCTCGTCGACAGCGCCCCCACCCTACAGCGTTTCATTCCCCTACCATGGCCACCCCACAGAGTGCCATGGTCCCAGAGTGCTCTCCCGGGGCTGCCTCACTTTCAGTCCGCGACGCTAAGGTCGCTCGGTGTTTCGCTTGGGAGCACAAAGCAGCCGCTCCCCCCACGCCTGCCTCACGCCCGGCACGGCACGGCCCAGCCCACCGCCCCCTTCGACTCTCGGGGCGTCCCGGCGGGGAGGAGCCGCCCACCCTGCCTCACGCAGGGACTTTAGTGCGGCACGGCGCGGTTTCGCCGCTGCCTGGGACTGCCCGGAACCGCCTTCGCTATCCCACTTCTTCGGCAACCCCGACGGCGGCAGCAGGACCCAGGTGAGAGCGGGGCGGTGCCAGGCGCCTACGAGGGCGGGCCTGGCCTGTTGCGGCGGCGGCTCCGGATCGCGAGGGAGGGGTCGGGCGGAGGGAGGCTGGGCTCAACTTGNCAATCGTAGACAAAGCCGCCGCCACACCTGCCGTCCCGGCCCCTCTTCCCGCCGTCTGCGGCGGCCCCTCGGCGGGGAGTGGGACCGGGGCCGGAGCAGGAGCCGGCTGTCTTGTCAGTGACCGGCGGGCGTAGAGGCAGCGGCCGCAGAGCGCCAGCAAACTTATTTTTAGATGTGCCTCCCATCTCAATGCATCTTAAAAATAGCACAGTTCTTATTTAAGGAGTGGGAAAGAAAGTGCTTCAGGAGGCCTTATGGTGTCTTTTAAAAAGAAAAACAAAAACAACACCAAAAACCAACAGCCTTTTTTTCAGAGGAAAACAATTATTTCAGTGTCATAGGCAGCTGCGGGAGGGTTAGTATTCACAGGTACACACAGGATGTTTTTACTTTCATCTTCATTAAGGTCACCCCTTAAGCATGTGGACAGACACTCATGGCTTTGTCCTCTGTGGTGTTAGTGTGAGATGCAAGGGCTAATGTTCATGCACACCCGATTCATGCAATACTTCTTATAGAGTGACTTGAGCTGTTTTGATCTGGCGTCTTCTTTGTTTTCTGTCCTGTCCCTTTTCTCTGGAACGCCTGCAACATGTGGGTGATGCCGGCTGAAGGAGCGATAATGGGCTGGAAGGATCAGTACTACTTACTATTTTGTAAAATAATCTTCTGCTTTTGTTTTAGCTACAGTATCTTAGCTGATTCTGGTGACAGAATGACCATAAAATAAACAGGTCTTATTGTGACAAGTGTGTAATACTATAGCATTTATATCAATGATCTTGTCATGACTGCTCCCAAAGGAGAATTCTGATTTTTATGTTAAAACCACTACAAATATGTGGGAGATTTGTGTAAATGAAAAAGCAGATCTCCAATAGTGAAAGCAGCTCTAAGAAAAAAGTATCATTTCATCCAGTATTTTAGCTCAGAAGAGACCTTGGATGTCATCTAGTCCTGCCCTTATGATCAAAGTAGGTCCATTCGGATAAGGTTGCTCAGACCTTGTCCAGGAGGGTTTTAAGCATCTCCAAGGATGGAAATACTAGAGTCTGTGGCTGTGGTGATGCCAGTGTCTGACCACCTTTGTAGTAAATTTGGTTTATTTTATTAATCAAATGGCAATTTCCTGTGTTGAAATTTGTGTTTCCTATTTCCTGCCACTGTGCACCTCACGACCAGCTTTGAGTAATAATAGTCACGTGCATCTGTAGTTCTAGAAGCTAGGTGAAACCGAGCTAGTGTTTTGGACTGAAGGGCTGATTGTGTCTAATTGTAAGTATAATTGCTAGATTTTGTTCTTATAAATTGGTAATTAATTCTTCCTAAGCATTTAGCTTAACACTTCCTATTTATTTGAATGTGCTTAATAAATTAGCATATTAATTTAAATGCATAACATCTTATGATGACTACTTGGTGTTTTCTTTTATAAATCAGAATATCCAACCATCTCTGTCCATTGGCCTTGTCTTGCTTAACCTGAATTTGAGACGGATTGCTCTCAGCTTTTGCTAGAGTCGTTTCACCATTATCAGTGTCATATAGTCTCCTTTTAATAGAAGGAAAGCTTTTTGGCTTTAATCTTGAAATACGTTTTCCTTGGGATGTGCCTTGAACAATACAGTACAACCTGTTATTACTGGGAAGTTGCCTTTGTACTACGTAAATGCTCTGAAGAAGTTTTGGCTGATATTTATGATGCTGTTGATGTGGTAAATTTTGTGGGCACCTTTTTTGTTCAGCAGGAAATAAAAATAGTTTTAGGATATGCACAATAAAAATCTACCATGTTTTCCATTGTGACACATGACTGAAAATTTCTTGTTTCTTAGTTTGTGTAAATTCTTGGATGTTGCTGATAGTATTTCAAAAGCAGAAGAATGCATTTGCAATGTGATTCATAGTATGTCACTTCTGGATGCTGGCTGGGTACAATTTAAGAACATTAATGTGGTGCTGCGTAATAGCAAATGCTTCTGAATAGCTACTGCTTTCCATTAGAGCCATATCTAATTTATTAGAAGCCATTCGAATTGCTGGGCACACTGAATTTGATGATATTTGGAATAGTTTGATAAATAATTTAACTTACTTTTTCAGATAGTATCTGCCATTTTATAATGATGGAAACACCTGGCAGTTATGACCATTACTTTGTCTTAATTGTAGTAGGCTTCCACTCATTAAGAAATCAAATATGTAGTGGGTTTTGGGTGGTTTTCTTGTTGTTTTTGAAGTCATTTTCAGTCCTTAGATATTCTTGACATGGAAAAACCTCTTCTGCAGGGTCACTGAACTCTATAGATTATATATTTGAGATTTTAAATTTTGCCACTGCTAAGATTTTAGGGCTTTTGAAATGATACTTTCTGCTTCAGAAATGGACTGCTTTGTTTATGCTTCTCCCAGTCTGTATTAATCTCTTTGTACATCATTTCGATAACAAGTAAGCTAATGACACATTACATGGGCAGAGAGGAGATTTAAACTGGATGTTAGGAGGAAGTTCTTTCCAGTGAGGGTGGTGAGACACTGGAACAGGTTGGCCAGGGAGGTTGTGGCTGCTCCCGCCCTGGAGGTGTTCAAGGCCAGGTTGGACGAGACCTTGAGTGACCTGTACTAGTGGGAGGTGTCCCTGCCTATGGCAGGGGGTTGGAACTAGATGGTCTTTGAGGTCCCTTCCACCCTTACCATTCTGTGATTCTATTTCCATAAAGTAGAAGGGGCTTTGGTGTTGTAAAGGCTTTATTTGGTTTGACAGTACTTGCAAATAATTTTTGTAGTTGCTAAAACAGTTTATCTTGGACTATTAAGATCAAAATTTTGGAAGTGGAGATTATTCTATGCCTGCAAGCAGACTAGGATAGTAGTCTATCAGCCAGAATTTGGACAAGAACATGAAACTGAGAGTGACCTTGTTAGACTCTTGAATGGTTTGTTTATCGTGGTGTGTTACAGAGAGGCTGTCACTAGTTTTAATATTATTTTTACAGGACAGAACTTCATAATGCAGCTCATACACTCTCAGTTTTGTGGCCTGGAGGACTAAATATTGGAATGGCTGTGCTAAATTAAGCCCCGGGTCTGTAACAATGACTAATGCCAGATGCTTTAGGGCAAATTGTAAGAAAAAATACGAGATAATTTGCATCCCATGGTCAAGTTGAATCCAATGCTTTGTAGTTTGGAATTGGCTTAAAACTCAACTAGTGTTTAATAGCCTCTTGAGATGTCATTATGCACAATTATGATAATTTTGGGCATACCTGTTGCTGATATAAGTAGCCATTCTTGATCTGTGGCTAATTTGAGGGGGCTGCTAGTTCATGCAAGGGTTTTGTTTGCTTGCTTAATGCCAGACTGTTTACAGACTTGGGCCAAGTTCAATGAATATTTTCCACTAAACTGAATTATTAGGGCTAATGTGATACTCAGGGAAAAGAGATGCTTCTGCCTACATCCTTATACTTCGAACTGCAGTGGTGACAACACGTCTCAATGTGTAACCTACCGAGTTGCAGATTCTTTTTCTGTTTGTGTTGGTGCAAGTACTGGAACAGAAACTGCTTCTCAGTCCTATATTCACCATTTTGTAGGACGGTCTACAATGTGTATCTCAGCTTCTTCTGTGGCACTGAAATAGCAATCATGACCTTGCCTTCTAGTTAGACGCTTTGCTTCAGGCTTGTGAAACTTGTGAAGTTTATGTTCCAATAACTGACCTGGTGAGTGTTCTAGTGTTTTATATATAAAATGCATCAATAAACAACAAAGAAGCCTGAAATGACCCTTTAGGTTTATCTCACTTTTATCCTTAGAGTCTGTTTCTGAATACTGTTAGTTTCCTGCTTTCAGTGCCTTCTGGCAAAAATAAGTTTAAATTTGTGTGTGGTGTAAGTATGTATTTACGAACATGTCAAAATAATACATGGTAGAATGATACCAGTCGATTTTGTTCAGCTAATAACCTGTGAATTTAGGCATAGATCTTACTATGGATTTGTATAGGGTTTTTTTGCTGGCTTTTCTAAACTTTATAGTCTTCTTTCATGAAGCACTGTGGAGAGTTTTGAGAGGTTTAGTTGGCTGGTTAATTTCTTCAGTACCTTCCATGAGCTCCGGACAAGCTCCACAGTGTGTTGGAGGATTTACATGTTTGAACTTCCTGATAGAAATTGCACAGAGTGATGTTCCAAATCAGTGTTCCTTGAACTTCTGTGTGAGGTGGATGGCTTCTCATTTCTTTATTCTAGAAAGAAATCTGTGACTTGATCTGTATTAACAGACTGACCCTGAAAGGAGTGTCATGGCTCCTGCTTGAGGATTAGCTGTCCTAGATTAGAAATCAGTATACTACACTGCTAATCTCATGACAGCTCCATCAGTTTAAGTTGGTTGCTAGTGTTTGTGGTGATACATCATCCAAACCCATGCTCCACAGAACACTTTCTTTTCACAACGCGACCACTCGTTCTCTACTGGCAGCATTGTTGCTGCAAGCCTCTGTAGCAGGAGACTGCTATAGATGGCAGTGTCAGGCTGTAGAAAAGGGAGAATTTTTGGCACTGCAGTCACAGGAGGTGACAACTAAATTTAAAACCTGGATTTATGTCCCAAGTAATTGAAGTTTTCTTTCCCAAGATAGCTTTGGTAAAAAATCATGGCTTTTGTTATATTATCCATGTCAACCAAGAAATCGCCGATATTTTAGGCAAATGTCTAAAAGAGTTAAACACTGAGTACGTGTTCCCTCTCATACTTGTGACTCACTTCTTGAAAACTGGGCACTTTAAAAAAAAAAATCTCATAAATCCCTCATTGTATTTTTAAATAAATTGGAACTAAGCATGGGATAATACAAATAGATATACTGATGTCTATAAAATATTAGCCCATGCTTTATGTAGAGCATTTTGTTTCATTTCAGTTATATAAGAGCACAGAAATTAGAGTAATTTGAAAGGATTTTAAATACAAGTGTTAGTCACCATTCTAAATGCGTGATTGGAAGGATGTGGATTTATTTTATTCTTTGCATCACAGTACACAATTTGTCTTGAAGCAGAAATTGCAAGGCCTCTAGACCAGGTTGTATGTTTGGGCACCCCAATTCAAAGGCTTTGGACACGTGACGGAGAGAGTCCAATGGAGAGCCGCGAGGATGACTGGGGGACTTGAGCATCTCCCCTATGGAGAGAGACTGAGAAACCTGAGGCTGTTTAGTCTGGAGAAGAGAAGACTGAGAGGAGATCTCATCAATGTGTATAAAGATCTGAGGGGTGGGTGTCAAGTGGATGAGGCCACTCTCTTTTCAGTGGTCTGCAGCAATAAGACAAAGAGCAAGGGCTACAAACTGGAACATGGAAGGTTTCACCTCAACATGAGGAGAAACTTCTTTTCAGTGAGTGTGACAGAGCACTGGAACAGGCTGCCCAGAGAGGCTGTGGAGTCTCTCTCTGGAGACTTCCAAAACCCGCCTGGATGCATTCCTGTGCAAACTACCCTAGGTGATCCTGCTTTGGCAGCCGTCTCTGGAGGTCCTTTCCAACCTCTAATGTTCTGTGATTCTGTGTGACAAGGCATGCAAATGTGCCATAGGATTCCATGCCAGAGCACTTCCAATCTGGAGTGAGATGGGAACTTCTCTGTATGCTACATGTGTAAGGGAACAGAAGATGTTCAGCGGTGCTATAGGACACTGCTGTGTTCAGAACTGGATACTAGATATATTCTTATTTAGATAGGAATTGGTTGTCAAAGATAGGTTCTTTGCACAATAATCTTTGGGAAAAAAAATATTTATCTCAACTTGAAAAAGTTTTAGGAACTTGATTTAGGAACAGAGTGCCTATATTCTTTCACTGCAGGATTTTCATTATGATCATCATATGTGTACCTGACAAGTTGTATGAGAACAACAGAATTGAGTTTCGATGGGATTATTTTTTTTAAGGATGAAATCAACTACTACACACTTTTTATTTCTTGCTATTTTCTTTCATATTTCTTTACTAAAATAATTACATGTAAAGGCAAAAATAATTTTAATAGATGCTATTGTTCTTTGGCGAAAAATGTGATCTACTTTTGTACTTAGTGTAAAGAAAATACAAATGGACACTTCCAGAAAGCAAGCTGATTTTCCCTTACAGTAGAAGCAGGCTTACTTGTTGAGAGTGGTAACCTTATGGCTGCTAGGCAAGAGCATGACTTTAACTTCTGTGCATGTGATGATATATAACAAATAATCCTGCAGTTGTTGGCGCTGAGGGTGATGTGACAGACAACATGTGACATAACAATTGTTTTTAATTGTACTGTAGAAGTGTAGACTGTGCTTAACTGGGTAATTCTATACACTGCTGTTTAACGAGTAATTTTAGCAGACTTTGCAGAATTCATCAATCTCTCCTTTATTTCCCTTCAGTGTGATGAGTTTTGAAATGAGTTAGAAGGAAAGCTGTATGCATTCGCTTAATCAGAATTTGGTTGGAAATTGTTTAATGGAACCTGATTAGTATATAGATGCACTTTCATTTTGGTTGCTACTATTAAATGACTATTTTCAGTACGTTAGAAGTCTACATTTTACATATATAGAAAGTTGTATGTATTGCTCATTTGAGGTATTTGTAGCAATAGACACTCTGAAGGAGAGGTTATTTGGGCTACTAAAAATGTCATTAGACAATCTTTGTTAGAATTAAAGTTAAAATAACATGATCTGCATCTCTCTTAACTATATTTGCCTATTTTTTCTGTCTCCTGATTAACCATGGTTATCATTAACAGCAAACCTGCCCTCCTGTGAAGTCTGAAGCAAATGAAGCTTATTTGCTAACAAATTTTTATCTTAAGGTTCACATGATGATTATGATTGATGGTTTTTATGATGTTGAAGGCACAGTGAAGTTTCTTGTGTGTCCTGCTTACATATTGTATGATGTGATTCCATACTCTAGCCTTTATATCATTCAGGGCTTTTACTGGAGCTGTTCCTCAGAAGCTTATTCTTCACTTGGCCATCTGTTTCCATAAAGCATGTAGCAATTTAACTACCTTTGAGGTTTCTATCCTATCAAAAATCAGTAATATCTACCAAACAGTTGAAAACTATTGTGAGAGGAAGAGAGAGATATTCACGGACCTCATGATCACATAAGCTTCTTAGCTTTAGCAAAGCAGACCTGAAATCTGTATTTTAGTTATTCTGCAGCACTTGGGATTCTGATGCACGCCTTAAAGAGATACATCTGAAAAAAGAAAATCATTTGTGTATGAGAAGCTTACAACATATGCCCAAACCAGATAATATTCCTTGAAATGCCTAGTGTTGACAGGAGAGTCCTAAAAGTACTGTTTTATTTTTAATAAAATACATGATTTTATTTTTTTTTAAATTCATGGCACTTTTGTCTTTCAAAAGCAGTAATAGCTATAGTTTATTCAGGCAAGACATTTTGAGTGTATTTCTTACAGCTTAACATCCTGAATATATTCGCAAGAGTTTGTACAAGATATGCAGAGTCCCATGTAGGATTGGGACGTGTCAGAAACTATTTTCTGTCAATAATGATTAATCATAATTAAACCTTGCAGCACTCAGAAGTGTACTATTGGTATTCACATGCTGTATGCTCTCAACAGTTTAGTCTTGCTGTATAAGCAGGAGGTGAGAAAATGTACCACAAAGATAGAAAAGAAAAAGCAAAGACTGCAAAAATAAATATAGTTTATAAATTAAGGAAAATTGATAGATTGATGTGATTGGAGGGGATGAGATTTGGATAGACATGGAGTGAATGAAGAGCATAATGGCTGAAGGATGAAGGGGTAGAAATTGTCATTTATGGGAGGAATGAGGACAGGTTGAGCCTTTTGAATATCAGCAGTGTCCCAGCTGAAAGTACAGCATATAACTCTGAATCTGCTAATTTGAATACGTTTGTCAAAAATGTCTGTGTTACTCTATTACATGACAAGCTGATTTTTTGAATACTTTTTTTTTTAACATTTCATTGCACAA
Source organism: Ramphastos sulfuratus (assembly GCA_013399055.1). Taxonomy (NCBI): domain Eukaryota; kingdom Metazoa; phylum Chordata; class Aves; order Piciformes; family Ramphastidae; genus Ramphastos; species Ramphastos sulfuratus. The sequence continues at coordinate 63,023 of WBNM01027901.1, read as the reverse complement.
TTGCCATTTACACAAATAGAAGGCTAAGGGAAGCAGTCAAAAACACGTTCTTGCCTCCAACAGATTGAATAGGCCACAAAGATCTGTGTAAATACAAGTATTTTGTATGATGACATGATTGGTTTTAACCAGCTTTCCGCTAAATCTTTTGAATGAATTTGCAATTTAAATTTACAAGCATATTTAAAGAAGTTGTTTTTGCTGGTTTTTTTTTTTTTAATGCATTATTAATTATAAAAATGGGAAAGTGGAGGGAAGCACACTGTGGGAAGGGAAGGTTGGTGGTATAGCTGCTGCATAGTGTAATTTCTATGCTGTCTTTTTCCTACCAGTACCTTTTTCTTCTGCCTTGTAAGCATTGCTGTGGAGTCTTTCTCTCCTTAATAATTCTGGTCTAGCAATTCACATGCTAATACCTAGCTTGGAGGTATATGGTAGCAGTATCAAAGGTCCTGCTATTCACAAATGAGTCTCCATTCTTGGAACAATGTGATTAACTTCCCCATCCCTTGGGAGAATCCACATGCTGCCTCCAGGGCTCTGGAACAATTTGTGAGTGATGAAATTCTGATGGTACTTAGGGCACTGAATCCATCTGAGAAACAGCAGTATTCAAATGATATCTGAAGCAATCTGTAATATTATGACTCCACTTCTCATTTCTGCTACTATTAAAAGATGAAGAAAAAGAGGAAGTGGCTGAGCTTTTTTCTGTTGTTTCCAGAGACTTAAATAAATTGCATAGATCAGTTGGTTTCTTTTTGTGCCCCCTGGGAGATGGGGAAGAATAGATAGATCTTTAATATACCATGTAAGTCATATTTGAGCATTGCCGTGGCAGATAGTTCTTTATATACAGTTTACAGGACCGTGGAATTATTACAAGATCAATTTTTTTAGGTTAAAATTATAGATTAGCATTTTTATTATCAATATAGGCTGGGGGATGAGGTGGTAAAAAGCAGCTCTGTGGAAAAGAATTTGGGAATTCTGGTGGATGAGAATCTGGACATGAGCCAACAGTGTGCACTTGCAGCCCAGAAGACCAGTTGCATCCTAGACTGCATTTAAAGATGTATGGCCACCAGGTCAATAGAGGTGATTCTGCCACTGTATTCTGCTCTGCTGAGACCTCACCTGGAGTACTGTGTTCAGTTCTGGTGCCCTCAACACAAGAAGGACATGGACTTGATGGGGCAGGTCCAGGGGAGGGCCACAAAAATTATCAGGGGACTGTAACACCTCTTCTGTGAGGACAGGCTGAGGGAGCTGGGGTTGTTAAGTCTGGAGAAGACTCTGGGTAGACCTAATAGTGGCCTTCCAGTACCTGAAGGGGGCCTTCAAGAAGGCTGGAAAAGGACTGTTTACAAAGGCTTTGCAGATGCCAGGTTACTTTTCTTACTGGAAATTACAGAAGATTCTGAATAAATTTGTGTGATGTGAAAGTCAGTGTTGGCATATGTTAGGGTCTACTTCCTCAACAAAAGGAATAAAATAAAGTACATACACACACATTGAGACATCAGAAGAAATATTTCTCTCTGTTAATGGCTTAATAGACTAGACCCCAAAATTACTTTTTCCTGATTCAACCATATGAATTAGTTCTCAGTAAAGCTGTGAAGAACTCTCCAGAAAGAAAGCAGAAGTAGAAGTCAGAGACTGGCAACAATGACAAATAGGCTTTGGAAATCCTTCCATATAAAGCAAGATGGAGAAGATTGGCACTTTTCAACTTTTTCCATTTGGAACTATATGCAGAATGCTAGACTTTGTGAGGAAAGTGAATTGTGTGCTCTGTCTTCCCATTTTGACAGAAGAGTAAAGACTGTAATAAAGTCAAAAAACCTCAAGTATGCAAGTTCTTTTTAGATGGCGTGTCTTTAGTTTGTGTAATTAACTGACAAATACCTGAGCAATGAGAAGATGCTGATATTTCTGCAACAAAAGATTAGGTGTTTAAATGTAATATATCCATGCAATATATAAATTCAGTATTTTAAAAATCCTTTCTGCTGTAAATCCTTGTGCTTCGGAATATGAGCAAACTAGATGGAACAACTAAAGGGACACTTTCCCAGTGCAGAATTGTCCACTGACGAATTTCTTGCACCTTCTGTCAAACCATCTGGTACAGGCTAATGAACAGACAGCATGCTGGATTAGATGAAGCACTCATATGAGCTATTTTGATAGCTCCTGCATTTCTTTCAGTGGGAACTCTGCTTAATGAAGCTTAGAGTTAAATTTTTGAGTATGAGGGTGGGCAAAGTGTTCAAGCTATGAGCTTCCACGCTGCGGGATGCTGTTGACAGAGGGGTGATGAACTCACATCACTGTTTTTGAAGCATGTTTCAATGTTTTCTTAGAAGCCTTCAGTTAGCAGAAGGACATCACAGTAACCTCTGTCATGTACCCATGGGAAGTAATGATGGAATTGAGAGCAAGGCGTGCCCATTTTGTGCCCATTTTGGGATGTGGGGATCTGCTTAATTCCAGACATCATACATCACTGTAGTATAAAGTAGGTATCAGTACTGGAACTACAGCTTAGCTGGAAAAAATACCAACTTCATTTTGGGACATACCTAAGTGTATTGATTTGAGTTTAAGCTTCCCAGGGGACTCAAAATATAGCTAACAGAAACCCATACAGTAATAGTAGGATGCCTTCTCCTCTCTCCCACTTTGGAAAGAAAGGAATTAGATGTAGAGAGAGAAGGGGTCAGACACCCAAGGAACAGTCTTGCTTCGATTTGGAAGTTAAAAGAAAAAGGTATTTAAGGTAGGCGAGTTACAAAGAATTCTAGGGAAGGGAAAAACAAGATACAAAAAATATATATACAACCAGATTGATGACAATGGATGGAGGTAGTTTCAGGAAGGGATGTCCACCATGTGGTAGAAAATGGCTATGTGGTAAGACAGGAGCAGCAGGGATAATGGTGGTGCTATCAGGCAGGGAGGCCAAGAGATGGAGGAACAGGAAGTTGCTCTGTTTATATAGGGGGTCCAGACAGGTAATGGGAGTGAGCTAACCACTACACCAGGGGTCAGGTACAGACCCATCCCCTGGGAGGAGTCAGGAGGACCTGGAGTCAGGTTCAGAACACGGACCACCTCCCCACGAGGGTTAACCCTTTCCACTAAGATCTGTCTCTGAGAAGGTACCACCATCACCTCTTAGAATTTCTTGCCGCTATCACTGTGGACATGACTCTACACTAATATTTTGGTCTGCCAGTGGCAGATGCAAATGTTATGTTTGAAGCTGTATACAGACAAAGTATTTATTTAATTAATTCCAGTTTGATGCCCTTTTGAAGTGTTTTTAATTGTGCTTCATAGGAGTATTTATGAGTGATCCAATTTTACTTTGCAAGTTAATAATTCTTGTGTTTGTCTGGATTAAAAAAGGGTAATGACGCCGTTTGGTCACTGTTTAGTGTTTCCTGTGATTCCTGTTGAAGTATGAGTCGTTGCTGGACTCTTGTTAAACTATATTCTCCTTTTAGGCAATAATATTTGGCTCATTGTTATTGTTATTGGTATTGTGCATGTAGATCAACAATGCAATTCTTTTCTTTTGCTTGACTGTTGTTTTTGTAAAGGGTTGGAGAGCGAGCATGCCCAGGTGTTCCTCAACCCTGCATATAAATGCTGCTTCTTTGCTGGCAGCAATTCTGATGCTTAAATGCTTTGCTACATCAACTATGACCTGTCAATTATGCCATCATGATAAGATCCGCAGTCAAAACCTATTATGACCATATTGGAACAGTCTCTGCATTATGCCCACGTGCATTGCATTAATAACCAAACTTTGGGGCTAATTATTTTTTTTGCACAATATGATATTCAGCCTGTTATCTTTGATGTATTTAATGAACTTTCCTCGTACAACATGTTGTCTGTAGATAGTGCACAGACTGAAAAAGGAGCTATGGGTGTTACCAATAGAGCAACCTATTTCTTTCCATATTTTCTGTCAGAGCAGAACTTGAGTGACTGCATGTTTTCAATGTGCCTACTTTCAGTAAACTGACCAACTTAGTTTACACAACTCTCAAAGAGGGCAAGAGCTGTTGCAAATCATTTGCCATACCTCATCTCCCATAGCTGTGCATAAATTCATGGAAATTAAAAGTAGATTTGGTGGCTCTCTGAACTTCATATTTCTGGGTTATGATCTCCATTTTGTAACTGAAAAGCCTGTGTGATCTCTCTGTAAATACTTACTTTTATTCTTTTATTTGTAGGGATGTCTATTAAACTCAGAAGGTGAAGCCGCAAATCGTAGGTGGTCTGGTGACTAACAAGTGTGTGATACTATGTAATGCAATTCTGTAGGGACTCTTTAATGTAACTAAATATAACTAAATTATCTACGACTGATATGTTGAAATCTATCTTTTTATTTTTCTTTCCCCTCTCTCTCTTTGCCTTGCTATTTACCAGCTGCTTTAAAAACATATGAATTTCCTGAAGCACGTCCAAATTCCTTCTGAATATGGGGGTAGAAGAACAGATTTAAGAGTCTTAAGTATGCTTTCTGTCCCAGGCAAGACCATGTAAAAGTTAACCACAGTTATTCTTGTGAGACCTGTATCCCCCTCAGTTCTCACCTGGGGCCCAGGATTTTGCTGCAGCATCTCAAGCACTAGGTGCTTGTGTTTGGGCAACTGATTGAGCCCCTACTGCCGTATTAGAGGCTGTAAACTGTGCCAGTATCTCAGAAATACAAAATCCTATTAATTTCTGAAACAAATACTCAGAAATATCTTGAGGAAAACTACTGGGATCAGAAATTGTATTGCATTAGATGCTTTTAATGAGACCAGGATCATCATTAAAAGTTCATTTAATATGCAGGGTGCAATACTGTAATTCTTTTAAATGTGTCTGTGTTCTCGCTGCTGCTGGAACAGCACTGAGTGCATTAAGCTTTAATAACAGCTTGGACTGGCTCTAGTCTATCGTGAAAAGTAATATTTTAGATCAAAAACATCTTAACATTTGGAGTGTAGTCATATCTATATTTGAATAGTTAGTGTTGTTTTGTTTAAATTTGAACTATTTTTTTTTAACTTTCACTTAGTCTTAGCAGTCGAAATCATGAGGTACTGAATCCAATAACCATGTGGCCTTTTTTGTTTTGTTTCACTTTAAAAGATTTGAAAACTGTAAATTAATGTGTATAGTGCAGATTAAGGCAGGACAGAAAGATGTGTAGGTTGTTATTCTAGACCTTTAGGTTGTTATTCTAGAAACCTCTTTTTTTTTTAAAATTAAGATTGAAAATAAATCCACTCTAGCTTGCTTTATTTGACCTCACACTTCTGAATATCAGCTGTAGAATACTGCTCTACAAATTGAACGAAAGAATACCAGCAGTGAATCTTCATCATGCTGCATACAATTCAGAAGGCTGTATGGTTTTGGTGCTGGTCAGATGGAAAAAATATTTCAGATGGGAAAATAATCCTTTCCAGCATAGTCTTGTTTAATCATCATCAGGGTTTGACCACTTTGACATCATTGAGACTTAGATGGTGCTCAAAGTGAAAGACAACCAACAGCGTTTTTAACATAATGATGTCAAAATATCCAAGTTTGTTCAAAGAAAGATTTTCAAGTAGCAGATTATTTTATTTGCTGTTACTTTAAATAAACATTCTCTAAAGAAGTATTTTCTGTATGTTTTTAATGAACTCGACTTAAATTTTATGACAGGACAACAATAAGGTTTCATTGCAGGATAGTGTTTTCAGTACTTCCAGCAGAAATGTGTTAGTATTATTAGTTCCCGTGCTTAGGCTTTTATAAAAAATCCCTGCTTATTTGCTTGAATAATTACCATTCTGATTTAATTAGGAAGGGTAGTTTGTGTAGGTAGGTTTATGCTGTTCTTGTGGATCAAATTTAGAAACAAAGTGTGAAGAACTGCAAGTTCAAGCTGTGAAACCTTATTGTTTTAATTTTATGCCATAAAAAAATTAACGCACGGTGTATTTTAGTCACATCCTATTTACGGAGTTGTTAGTAGCTTTATTTTGGGAAAGTAGCTGAAGTTAGAGGAATAAAACTTTCTCCTCTATGTAGTATCTATCTTACAGTTGGTAAGAAATGTCAAGAGTGGATGTGAGCATAGAGGTTGCCCATCATAGTCATGCAAAGAGGACACTATGCACATAGATGCCAATTTATTTCTATTAGTCAGTTTCTGGAAGTGTTTCTACAAAAGTGTCATAGAAGGCATTCTTACATTACTATAATGATGTTTTTTCTACTTTGGTATCACTTGTGAAGCCTCTCTGGGCTCTCTGTGTGATCTGTTTGCCAGGTGAGCTTGTCTAGCTGTGAGACCGTATCTTCAAACTATTGTAGTCATTGCAAAGGACTGTTTTTTTCTCCTTATTGCAAACTGTCCTGTGATCTAATAGTTCTACAATTCTTTACTGGGGTTGTAATCTATGTTTCTGCATAGTTCAAGTCATGTGGTTTACATGTGAGGGGTAATTGAAGAAAAGAATTGTCTCCCGAGGTAATTTGGTGTATATGGTATTGCATATTAATGAAGAAATTGAATCAAGTTTTGCTTTGTGTGTGGAAGGTGGTTGAGATCATGCAGTTCATCAGAAAGCTCTGATAATTAGTAGCTTTAGCCAGTGTTTGTGCAGGAGCAAAGGTGAAGCAATTGCAGTGTGTTCAGCTGAACTGAAATGTGGATGTAAACGTAGTGTCCTCTGTTGCTAGTGGAGCAGCTTCTGTTGCCTAAAGGAAATGCAGTGTACTGAAGGCTACTGAAATGTCTTGTGAGTGTGTAGATCACTTGAGCTGACTCAAAATACAATATGGAGGTGTGATGACCTTGTCACTGGTGGATGGGAAAAAGTATTTTTGAAAGTGCTAACTACATTTTTTTTCAGTGGTATTTGAGGCAGCAGCTTTCTTAGGCAAAATATTAGCATTATCCCTTACTGAGAGTTTAACACTTTTCTGTGTTTGAGCCCAGTTTTCAGGGAGCAGCAGGACAAGGCTGCACAGCAACGGGAACTGTCAGTAGCCAAGGGTAGCATCAAAGAACATAAACCCATGCTACCCATGGAGCAGTCTGGTTAGAGTATCCAGGGTCACTCAACAACTCTGCTTTCCAGACAGGCCTGTAGGCATGAAGCAACTCCAGGGTCATGTCAGCTGCTCCGGGCATATGGTCAAACCCAGGTATACCTGGAGCTTAGATGGAGGGACCAAGGGAAAGACTCTGCTTCAGCATAGCTCCCAAGCAAAAGGGGAATGCCCTACACAGCTTTGCATAGGTCTTTCCCACATGGCTCTTCTCACAGCTCTCTGGCGGCACCATAGTGGAGCTGTCCTTAAGCACAGCCTAGTGACCCCCTAGGAAGGGGTGAAGAGATAGTACACAGGGCCTAGGTGCTGACCTTTGAGTATCATCTCTTTGCCTGGAGGAGGTAGCTTTAGTCAGCTATACTTTTGTTGTTTTCTGTTCTTGGACATGTTCATTGACACCTGGGAGGCTGTGAAGGTATTAACAAACTTCTGATCCATCTTGCTTCACAGTTTACCCTTTTATCTTCACGTATATTGACCCGGGTTGAAAGAAGGTGGGGTCCAGTGGGGCTCTACAAGTGGATAATTTGGAGGAAAGAGCAGCATAAGGAAACCTTTGTGCGTTGCTCAGCTCTGTCACAGAATAACTGACACCCACTCAGTACATGGCTGATAATTTCTATTTTCAAGAGGCAGTAGAAATCCACTGATGATCTCACCAGAGCTGGAGGAAATACCCACTAAAGCTTGCAGATCTATAAATGACAGTGAGGTCTCCGCCAGCCATAAGCCACTCAAAAAGGTAATATCCACACTACTGCAAGACTCTGAATTGTCTGGTTGTTTGTGGGTTTTTTGCTGAGTTCTGCCTTCTTGCCTTTTAACTGTGGGGAAGGTAATTAATGTCATGGGGAAATGTCACACAGTTCGTCATTTTAACAAAGAGTGATCAGGGAACAATATTAAGGATTTATTGGAAAGGGGTGCAAGCTCTGTGTATATTGTGCTTCTGTGCTGGTAATACTTTCACACATTAAAGAAGTCTTAGAAATTGCTGCCAGGAAAATAATTAACGATATGCTCAAAAACATGAATTGAATCAATGCTCCTTAGAGACCCCAGCAGAGATATCAGAAGCTGAACACCTTTGTAATAAAAGTGAGTGTAAGACTGGGGCAAACAGGAGATGTTTGCTGCTCTGCTTTACAAGTTGAGGGAAGGAACAGTGCAGTGCTAAAGTGTCAAAGACGTCTCTCTTGAATTATCAAGATACACACACAATGGAAGTGAAAGGAAGTATAGTTGTGCAATGGAACAGCAAAAAAGAAGGTGAGAATTAACAGGATCAAGAGTATTGGAGAAATACAGGGAAAAGGGGTGAAGAAAAGGCAAATTAGACAGAAGAAACTCACTGGAAAGGACAAAGAGCTGTTACAAAACCTGCTAGAAAAAGATGCATTTATTTTGAGATTATGGAAAATGATAAATCTAACAGTGCTGCAAATTCTATAGTACCAAGAAGATTCTCAGATATGAAGACATTCTTTAATTGAAGTACTTGCCAAAAACAAGTGATCTAGTTCTAAAGCTTAACAGTGATTTAAAAATTTACAGCTTTTTGAAAGATGGACAATTTCCCAATTTGTATAAAGATAGGTATTACATCTGACATTAAATTTCATTCTGAATTTTGCTGGTGGTAATTCAAAACTACGTATTTATACTTAGAAGTAAAAGAGGAACTATCTAGTTCTTAGAAAAGTTACTGACTCAGTATTACTAAGCAAATGAAAGTTTATTGATACCCTGTAAACTCTGAATGGTTCATGGTGTAATAAGAAAGACATGTCTGTGTTCATGGTGTAACAAGTAGAATATTGAGTAATCCAACAGCTAAATGTAATATTAGTTTACAGATTCACTGATTAAGGCTAGGAAGTGAAGAATAGTGTTGCCATGGTGAAGTCTATATGATAAAGCACAAGAAGAACAAGCTAGTGAATAATTGATACGTGTCTAAGATTAGAAACGATCATTTACAGCATGCTCTTTGATATTTATGCATGCTTCTTACTTTAAAAAACCTCAGAGAAGCACATTTGCATAGACTGTGACAGGTTTTTGCATAAACTTTTAAGCAAAATGCCAATGGCTTATGTGTGTGAGAACACACAAATACACAGTTACTGCAATGCTAAAAGAGAATTCAGGTATAAACCAGAACATTAAGCAATTGAAGGCTTTTAGCAGTGGGATGCATTTGACCAGACTGGATGCACTACTGAATTTCTTAAAAATACAACAGACATAAAAAAAGTACGTAGGCCATAAGATTTAGTAGGACAAGTTGTAACTTTGTGCCCAAATGCTTTTCTGCCTTTGGTTTTAGTCATATAAAATAACTCTCAATTTATTTTTTAAACCCTTAGTTCAGAGTAATTTTCTAAGGAATCCTAGGCCATCTTGAATTGAGGAACAGTACTTAACACATCCCAATAAAGCTTAAAGACAGGCTTTTTCAAAATGGATAAGAATCTGACTGCCATTGCAAAGGTATCTCTCAGTAAAGTAATGGACATCTGTTTTCTGGGATAAACATTTCAGATGGAGCAAAGAACTGCAGTCATCATGCCTTTATCAACAGTTTTGCTAAATAAATGTGTAATTTAGTTTTATAAATATATGGTGGAAATCAGTAAATATACACAGTAGTTCTCAATACAGTCCAGCTGCTCTATAACAAACTTCACTTGTCATAAATTCCTTTCAAGCAATCCCAGTAGCAGGATCTGTTTTTCATTATTAATTATCTCCATTAAAATAGATAAAATACGTGCAGTTGGCATGCAAACAACAATCCTGAGGTTGGGGGTCTTGTTTTCTCTGCTTTCAAACTGAGTAAAATTATTTATGGAAAAAAAAGTGCTGATATGAATTAATCTATAAATATAGCGTGCTGAATTTCAAATACGTATTTTTTCACTCCTTTAATGTCTCATATTTGTAAGCTATCTTATAGTAAACACCCCATTAAAGCAAAGATCTCTTCACGTTCTTTAGAGTAAGTTGAATTACAACTAGATTATGACTATATATTTAGAACTTTTAAAAAAGGGCAAGTTCAGTGCTTTAAAGAAGGGCAATAAATATCATCAGGTTAATTTGTAGTTAATTTGTTACCTAGTAAAGTAGGGAGTAGTATATAGCATGATTTCCTCACAAACTTTGAAAGCTGCACAGGGTTTCCTCACATTTTTCTGCTTAAAAACAGGCAAACTGCCACTAATGATTATAAATGAATCAAGACATGCAAGCTGATAGGAAAAGGAAAGGGCTTGTCTTTCTTAAACATAGTAGAGATAGAGGATCACAGAGGTACTAGGTACGTGTAAAAGTGCCAAACATTTTTGTCAGCTCTCTGATAGGATGCCTAATTATTCTTCCCACAGAAAGACATACTTAAAGATTGAGTTTTCAGACTTGATTTTTGTTGTTTGTCCCAGAACTGAATAAAATGTAGAACTTGCATTGCTGTTTCATACATTGATCATTTTTTATTGACCAACCATGGTCTGTGCAGAAGCAACTGCATTCAAAACCTGTATTTCTTTGCATTTATATTATATCATAGAATCATAGAATGGTAAGGTTGGAAGGAGACCTCAAGGATCATCTAGTTCCAACCCTCTGCCATAGGCAGGGACACCTTCCACTAGCACAGGTTACTCAAGGCCTCGGCCAACCTGGCCGTATACAAGGTGCTTTGACAATGGATTCATCCTGATGAGGAAAGAGGCTTTAGGTTTGAAGCCAACAATCCATATATATATATATAATAGTATACTTTGTGTTGTTCTCTTCCAAAATAACTTGGTGTAGTTGTTGGAATGGTCACATTTCTTCTTGCCATCTTCAGTCACATTAGATATTAGAAACCAGCCTCATTAATTGCAAAAACTACATGGAAGGTGACTGGGGAATGTGAACTTGGTAAATGTACCATGAAGAAAAGACTTCCGAAGTTTACTTTTGGAAGACGAGGTTTCTAGCTGGACAGTTAAAGTAGAAGTGAAAATGATACAGATCAAAAGCTAATAATCGTAATTAACTTCAAATTTTGCTTTCCTAATCATCCCTTTGAAATCCAAGTTAGCGAGCTGCAAAAGTCATCTCTCTGAATGTTGAATTAAGCAGTTACTTGGTTGCTGCACTGAGTCGAGGTCACAGCACTGGCAGCATCAGTCACTTTCTGTGACTAGTCCTGCACTGTGCTGTGAAACTGCTGAGTGGAGCTGACATGGGCTGAGTTTTCAAGTCTAGTCAGTTAAAATTCTGTTACAGTATTGCACACATCAAAGGAAAGCAGTGTTACTGCATAAACACTGCAAATACAGTTATTTTCCTTAACGAGCTTTTTGGAAATTTTGAAGTAACATGTTGGAAAAAATGGCAGCAACAGAGCCTGTTGATGTGTACATGCCTCCAAAGGCAAAGGAAATACATTAGTGAGGAGATAAGCCTGTATTTCAGCTACCTGATATTTGCTGGATTTTGAGTTTTATATCCATGGAATTTTGGGGTTTTGAGGTTTTTGTTCGTTGGGTTTTTTGTTGTTGTTGTTTTTACACGTTATTTCCCATATAAGTTGCTACACATCAGTAAATGTATTCGGTATATGTTACAATGTATGGTTTGCATGCAGAAGAACATTAACATTGAAGTTGCATGCATTTGTTACTATTTGTTTATGCTATTGGATTTTTTGTTGTTGTTGATGGTGTTTTTTGGTTGTTTGGTTTGGGTTTGTTTTGTTTTGTTTTGTTTTTTTTCAGAAAAGCTGATAGTGCTGAATATTGCAAAGTGCAGATATCCTCAAATTTCCCTCTTAGAATTTGAAACTGTGCTGTGTATTTTTTTCCACTTGATTTTTAATGGAGTGATAATGTTTGTCAGAGGTTTCAGTGTCAGAGACAAAGAGATCTGGATTGTCCTCTGAACACAGTGGAGAAGAACACATCAAGGGCTCTGCACACTGTTAGTATTTTGAGGAAAGGATGTTTAATCAAGATAGATGTTAATCTTTTTTTTATTAGCCTAAGTTTTGAATAAAGTGTTCTCTGCCTAATTCTGGAGCAGTTTAGTGGCAGCTTGATTAACAGTGGTTTATTGTGTGTCCAATGAAAGCAATATTGATTGAAGTATAAAGGCATCCTTACAGATGCTTTCTGAATTGTTTAGTTTTCCTGAATGAAGTAATCTTTTAAAGTACTTTGCAACCAACAACCTTTTAATTTCTCTGTTGCTTTGGAAGTCTTGATGATTCTGATCTTGGTTTTGAGATTGTCATATACATGACAGCTAGACAGTGCAAATACTAAAGGTATTATTCAGAATATTATTATCAGGTTTGGGCACCTGAAGTTTGATTTTGTATTTTCTTGGCAGATTACTCATATATGAATATTTGTACTCAGCCCATAAACTTGGCTTTTGATGGTTCAGACTTTTCACTTCACATTGGGACTGGTATTTAATTTTTGTCTCTTTTTTTTTTTTTTTTTTTTTTTTTGTTAACATTTGTGTTGCAGCAACCTGATTAGTATTCCAAACTAAAAACATTACTTACATAGTACTTCTGTTGGTATTTCTTTTTAATTATTCACTCAGAAAGCCTTTATGTATAGAAGCATGACAGACAGATAAGTGTAAGTCATGGGGAGGCCTTGCTAGGTTATTTAGTTTTATTATTTAATTTCTGCTCTTCCTTATCTAAAATAATAAAGACTTGCTTGAGATGGAAAAAGTTGTGCTGTACTACAGAATTTGCCTATTAATTAGACAAAGGAAATTTAAACAGAATTAAAGAGATGGCTAATTTCATAACATGATGGAAAAGTACTGGCTGTAGTGGGAGTTTTGGTTTTTCACTTAAGCTACTGAGGTGAAGAAGAAATGTGTGCAGATCATGATATGTTCTGTTTTACTGGTTTTGGTACATAACTTTGAAATTGTTCTTCCTGTTTATGCCTGCAGGTCTAAATCTTGTTTGGGATGCATTGTACAGATTGCATAAGAGTTTAGTCCAGAGTTTATTTATTGAAAACTGCAGTATCTGGGTCACTGAAGTTGCTTGCATATCTGATTAATTAAAACAGAGTGGGGAGGGAGATCAGAAAAAGTACTTAATGAAATGCCACTTTAGAGATCAAATTTAGTAGCTGAACAAAAATAGTAGTTCCTGCCTGAAAACTATTGCAGCCAGACACATCACAGACCTCTACTAAAATAAACAGCAAATTTTTGTCCCCAGTTAAAAATCTGAGTTTTTTTCATAACAGGATTATTTTTCATATTGTTTTTCAAATGGATCTCTACTCTTATGGTAGTGACTAAATGAACACTTGATGCACCATTACAGTTACTTGCATCGGGACAGCAAGGCACAGAACTCTACTGAGAATGCAGTGCCGTCCAGCTGGTGGCAACTGCAGCACCCCGCCACCTTTTACCTTCCTCTCTAGTCACCTATAGTAGCCAGTTAATAGTAATAAGGTCTTGTGGGTATGCAGTCAATTAGTAGAGTGAACATTTTGTCACGAATTAAGTAAAAGAAACACATGATTTTAATTATGTTTTGTGAGAAATGGTCTGCCAAGTTGAACTCTAGGGATTGTATAAAACACATCAGATTACAGTGCCTTCTGAGTGCTGATGTGTCACAGGGTCGTGGAACTATCTAGAGTGGAAAGGACCTTTAAGATCATGAGTCCAACCACTAGCCTAGCACGGACAAGTCCTTGACTCAACCATATCCCTAAGTACTACATCTCCATGACTCTTAAATACCTCCAGGGACAGGAACTCCACCAACTACCTGGGCAAATTGTTCCAAAGTCTGAGAACCCTTTAAGTGGTGAAATTCTGCCTAATATCTACCGTGAACTTCTTACCAGTCTGTTTCAGAGCATGAAAAGATGTGTCTCAGACTCTTAATTTAGTACATTTAGTGCATGTACTTACTGTGAGAAGCTACATAGTTACCAGAAAAGGCTCCTGTATAAAACTACTATGTTGGAATAAGAGTCAAACCATAAATAAAGACTAATACTTGTTGTCTTTGAGGGCATGAGAGGAAGGCATGAGGATGGTGTCGTGGTAGGCCTAAACAGGCCAAATTAGGCTTTTACATGTCCTGGCTTGCCCAGGCATGTTTTTCTGCTCTCCCTCCTGTTTTGAGGAGAGCAACTGCGGGAAAAGGGACAAAGGACCTGGCACCACTAAGTCTGGGGTCTGTGGCCTGCCNGGTCGGGGTGATGCAATTTCCGAATATTTAATATTAATAGACTATATATTAATATTTTAAAAATATCGTCTTGCAGTAATCAATTACCCCTTCCGCAGCAGATGGGAGGTACAGAATCACAGAATTGGTCAGTTTGGAAAAGACCTTTGAGATCATCAAGTCCAGGTGTATGTACAGTGTGAGCTGTAGTATGTGGAAGTGCTGAAGCTCCCTTTCTGAGCTGACGAAACCAAATGAGAAGTATGGCTTGTTGGGTAGAATGCAGACAACTGATAGAGCTCTCCCCCTTCCAGCACCCAAACCAAAAGGTTTATAGTCTACTGCATGGCAGTAGCTGGTCTGAAGCAAGCACAGATGTGCCTAGTATGGCATTGTGCTCCAAGGACTGCCTCAGTGTCTCCATGCTGTCCAGTAGGTAGTTTACTGTCCTCTGCATTAAATAATTTAAAAAATAAAAAGACAAGTTCTATTTAAATATAAATGGAGAATTTCCCCAGCCAAATTTATTCTCACTGTAGTATTAATCAGTTTCTAGGCAAGCATAGGAAAGGAAGTATTTTCAGACTGGGGAGGGTGGGGAAATAATTAAATTGAATGATTTTTATTAACAATAAAAGAATACATCAACGAATAGTTTTGCAGGGCTTTTTTTCTCATTCACTAATGAAGTAAGTACAGAATATTTCTTTTTAAATTTCAAAAATAATGTATTTTATCTTGTAATTTTGCCTTTTAACTAGCACAAACTTAGTAAATAAAATAGGGAAAGTGAATTTTGTTCCTAAAACTCAGTCAACAATAATTCAATGTTTGCCTTCACTTTTTCAATTTAATATCTCAACAGAAAGATAATAATGCTGAACCTTTCTGTGTAAGATTGTACCAGCAATTTTTTTTCATCAAGAACTTTTTATAAGTGAAGATTGTTTCTGTATTCAGTGGAAAGAGAATATGAGTGCCAGAATAGCAAAGTATTTACATGATACTCTGCAGGGATTAACATGTTCTCTGCATGAATTATTTCTCTTAGTAATTGTTATCATATTATGATCTCAGAATTAATTACAGCTTTGAGTGGGAAATATTTTGGCTGCCTTTGATTCATTCTCTTATGTTGTTTTGTTGCCTCCTTTTCTGAGTAAGATATATTTGTCATTAAGAAAACCAGTGTTTTCCCTTGCTCTCCCCATTCCTGCATCTCTTTCTTTTTTCCCTCATTTTTAGTTGCAAAATGTGACTGGTGCAGTTGTTTTGAACCCCACCCTTAGAGTTGCTAGGCAGAGGAACTTTATTGCGTAAGTAACCTGTTACTGAACAGGCTACTGCAGCCCTAACCAGCCGTCTAATGAACAGCCAAGTCTTAAAGGAAATAACTTCTACGATTCACTGTTTGGAACCAGACCTTTTAAAGATGGGAAAAACGAAGCAGAGAATCTGTTTTAAAATAACAAAACAGTGAAAAAGAAAGAAATCTTTGCCAGCAGAAACTATTATAAAGCAAGGAATCCAAATGCCTGAAAAGAACTGTAAGCATAGTGGCTCCTGAAAATGGATGATAACATTGTGCATTGTAAATGCTTGATTGTTGGTTTGGGTTTGTTGTTTTTTTTTTTCTGTTTTTAGGCTTAGGAGTGTGGATTCAGTTTGAGTCCACCTTTGGCTTCTGGGCTGGTTTGTGAGTAACCTCAAATGAACTGCACAGATTTTGTGAGATAGTTTCTGGTTTGTTCTGTGCAGTATATATTTGACTTTTAACAAGTTAGATCTTGGCATGCCAAATCAAACCGATTTCTCCATCCCCATCCCCATCCCTGGTAAGTGGTAAAATACAAATTACCCGAAGCAGAAGCATATGTGTAAATATTTGAAATAACGTAGTAATTCTTTCTGACAAGTAGTGCTACAGCTGTGGCTGGCAAACGTTTGTGTGCATTTCAGCATGTTCCAGAGGTTATCTGATCATCAGTTTTTGTTAGCACAGTCTTAAAGTTGATAAACATGGAAATACTAGGAGAGAATCACATGAAGCAGTAGAGAATCATGAAGGGAAAGAAGAGAAGCAGATAGCAGAGCGTCAAGGGTGGTGACATCATGAGTATGAATTTCAGGTGAGCATATAGGATGCTGTAAAAGCAGATCTAAGCAGGTAAAAAAACTGTACGTGGCTTAAAGGTGTAAAGTCAGAGGCAATGTTAGGAGCAGGTTTGCAATAGCTACTGACATTTTTGAGAATAGATTTTTCCCTGTCATTAAACTTAAGGCTCTTTTGCTGGTCCTTTGGATTCTGGGCAGTGTTGGCTTTAGGGTGTAGCTTCAGGCAGATAAAGTAGGCAATTACTCAACCATTTGGCTGGTGGAAGCAGCCAGACAGCTCAGTAAGACCTGCTTTGGTCCTGCTTCCTTTTGCCCGGGGCTTTTCTTGAGTGATGGTTCAAGAACTGCAAGATGGCCAGGCAGCAGCCCTTTGTCTCCTATTGCACAGTCAGGCATAGGCTGCTTTCTGCTATTCTCACCCCTGAAGGGGTCACATAGCATGACACAGCCCTGTTGGCCCCCTGGGTGGCTTTTCTCAGAAGCAGCCTTTACCATCCTTGCCTCCTCCAGTGCCTTGAGAGCATGCCTGCTTCTCTCTCTCACCCTGCTGCTTCCCCCTCTTTCTTCCTCTCCACTCACTGCAACTTCGCATCTGCTGTTGCAAAGCTGCGAGCCGGCTTTGAGAAGCAGCTGCCGGGCTCACTGGGCTAAGGGCCTTTGCTTCTGGAAATTACACCATCTGGCCATGCACCAGGACACACTATATGAAGTTTATATTTAGATCACCTTGTATCTGGCATCTGGACTTATTTATCTGCGTGCTTGGCAAAACATGGCTTGAGCACTTTCTTTTGTAGATGATACTCTATGTAATGTATGTACTGTCATTCTCAGATGTTCCGGGTTGGTTTGTTTTTTTTTTCTGTAGCCCTGTCATTTCTGCTGGTGAGAGCTTCACATGAGATGCTATTTGTTGTTAGTGTCTGTTAGAAATAGCTGACACAGAGGGCTAGTAAAGAGCATTTTGCCCCTGTATTTAGATCAGTGCTGACCCTCTGCAAAATGGGCTAATGCACGGCAGGTCCAGCTGAACTGAGTATTCTGGTATGAAGCTACGTTGTGCTATAGCACAATAGCTATTTTCTGTTGGGCTGATTGTGGAGTGTTTTGGATTCGGTTTGGATTTTTTTTTTTCTGCTTTTCCTGTGTGTTTTTGTATAAACGAATCTTTGTCATAGCTTAAGGATGAAAACGAGGACAAAGGAACATGCTGCGTGAAGGCCAACAGAGGGTGCTGGAGTGATGCAGCTCTTCACTAGTTATTTTGTTTCCTAGAGAACAATGTGTATTTTGACAAATATTCTTATTTTGGGATGCCTTACTGCAGAGCTGTGGAATTACTGCATTGTTTGTCCATTTCATGCCATAATTTTCATGCTTTAAAATATTATTTTGTATTACGAAGGCTATTTCAGAAATGCCCATTAAGCAATATTATGTACAAGAACAGTATGTGCCTATTTAGGGAATTCATTATTTTTCTTGGCCTCTAAAAATAGATACAAGTAAAAATCCTGCTTTTTCAGTAGAAAAAGTTGGGCACAGTGGAAGTGCCAGTGATCCTGTGACATATGTACTGCACATATTATTGAGGCTGATGTAACAAAGTGCTGATCTATGAAAGCCCTGGTTTAGTGTAAGTAATAATTGCATAGAAATAAAATACTTGCCAAGAAATGTCTCAGGGAGGATGAGTAAAAAGTTAGATAGTATATGACTAATCATTGTGCCACACTCGTAGTTTAACCAATTATATCCATACTGTACTTCATTTCTGGTTCCTCATCTTTACACTTGTTTAGGGCTTGGTTTCTGCTCTGATTGTAGAGGAGGCTGTACCCTTTATATATTGGGCTGAAAAGGTGGTGTGTCTGCACGTGGTTGTAATGTTTGGCCAGAGACTTGTTGATTTAGCTTGCCTCTTTTCTTTGATGTAAAGTATGAAGGTCAGCGTTTACGGTGTTGCTGGAGAGTCTGTTATGTGAAGCACTCACTTCCTCTCTTCCTGACCCTTCTCCTCCCCTCAAAGCAAAAGGTACTGACTTCAGGCTACCAGAGACTGGAATGTGCAAAGAGCTTTTAAGATGCAGATGTGATGTATGATGGACTAAATCCAGTCTGTTGTATTGGTGATGATAACCTAAATTATTCCACATTACTGGCATTCTCTTGAAAACTTCGTCATTCACCTCTGTGCAAAAATCTTGTATGTCTCTGACGGAATCTCGAAGCCACAAACAGCTTTTCATTAGGGAGACGAGGAATTAGAGTAGTTACAGCAATCTGTCAGATCTACTGTTTGTCACTTCTCGTTTTCCAAAAGCAAAAAGAATCCAAACAATAGGCCTTATTGTTAAAATGCATTTGGAGTACAGCATACAAAAAGATAGTCAAATGTGCAGAAGGTTTGAAGAAGCAGGTATGAGCCGTGGCTGCCATGTCTATCTCAGTGAATTTTGACTCGGATGCCATAGTTTGATAGTTATCTTATTGCTCACAAAACCTGAACCCTTGCACGAACATGGAAGAAGAGAATTACCTAGACTTACAGGAATTACCTAGACTCTGGAAAGTGTGACCAGAACACTATTGTGTTTTTAGGGAAAGGAGCTGGGAAGCTTTATGCAGAAGGAAAAAGACGTTGAAGACAGAAATAAAAATGTTTTAGCCCTTTAATTATACACAGTGACATGATCAGAGTGATTCTTTTTGTTAAGGGAAGACAGGGCTGTAAAATACCACCTTATGAGACAGCAGGGAACTAAATATCCTTTGCTAATATCGATTCAGTAGGTCTTTTAATTAAGTGCCCTATCAAACATTTCATGGGGATGAATAGGTCAAGTAAGTTGTTGGGCTTGGGCTATCCTGTTTGTTTCTGTGGTCTGAAGTATTCACACTGACATATGCAGTTCAAGAGGCTCCTCTGACAGCTCTGTGGTTGACCTCTGTCTTGGAGGTGTGGTTGGTTTGGTTGGGTAAGGCTGTCAGTAACTGTCTCACACTCAAGTTAGCAAGCCAGATAGCTTACTCATGTGACAGATCTGTGTAGCATCATCACTCTCTGAGCTCACAGAGAACATTCAAATTGTCCTCATAGTAGCAAAATTCAATTTGGATTTCATAATCTACAATTTATGGGCTGCTGGGTATATCCATCACAAGACAGCACTCTCTCTCTGAAGTGTGGTACCGACATATGCTGCCAGTGGTTTTGAACATAGGTATGATGCAGGTGTCAGTCTTTACTTCAGACCCTTTGTGCATGTTGAGATCTGCTCAAATCTCTCAACTTCTTTTCCATCACCACCTTTTGAAATGGCATTGAAACCTAGGATAAAAAAATGACAGTGGCATGACATCATACAGTGAGCGTGTTGTTCAGAGAAGAAGCACCAGAGACAACTTCATATACCTTTATTACCATGACCAGGGGAATCCAGGACAGTGAGAATATTCCTACATTTCAAAAGCCCTATCTGTGTCAGGATTTTGGGGAGTTGAGAGGATTTCAGACAGTCTAGGTGAGGAAATGTTGCAGCGCTGGCTTTGTGCTGCTTCCATATAGCAAAAGAGGAAATGTGCCTAGCCTGTCTCAAAGAATGGTTCTGGGTGAATAACTTTTGTTTCTGAGCCTGCAGCTGTTATTAGACTGAATTAAAAAATTGACTACCAGATGCCTGTAGTTGCATTAAAAATAAATATTAATATTTCCTGTTCTAATAAGGACCTTGCAGTTATACCCAAATAGTAAAAGCAGATTCCTACTCTCAGCATTTTTATTTTCCAGAGGCACTACTTTTTACTTCTGTTTAAGGAACTGCAGCGTAACTCGATTTCTGCTGTTGCTTATAGTTTCTGACCATTAATCTATGGTCATATTGTCAGTGTAAAGACAAGTTGTAATTTAAAAAAAATATATTTACATATAAATTTTCCCCACCTGTTTTATGTCTCTATCCAGGAGCATGAATTCCTGGTGAGAAATGCAGCAATTTTGAAAACAGCATCTATTATGAAGTGTTTGGTAGATAAATAGAATTTTTAAGGTCATGTTTTAAGATTTTGATTTTGTTTAATCTTTTGTTTAATCTGGATGCAGTAATATAGCACGTTGTCCAGGTGACTAAAGGTTAAGATGACTCGGTTCTTTTTCCCTAGGTAGTTGTGATGGTTCACAATGCAAAACAGTCATCTCCAGGAAGCAAGTGAGATAGCATCCAGACTGCTTGCAGTTAACCCATCTCTGCCTGAAGTAGAAAACCCCTTATGAAAATTACACTGCAAAACTAAAGTATTAAGAGAAATCACTGCGGGAAACTGTTGCTTCGTGGAAAGGTAAGACTTCGCACTAATATTATCTAGTCATTATAGATTTAAAGGAGATTTTTCTTTTAATTTTAAACAAAATGTATGAATATATCTTGTTATTGAACAGATGTGGTGACTATTACCCTTAGTAAATAGTTAAAAGTGAAATACATAGGTGAAAAAGACAACATGCATATGGGGATTTGGATGCTCGGGTGTGCGTAGTTCTTAGTAAAAAGGATGCATGTATTTAAATATTTGGTAATGACAGATTTTTGTTTCTTATAACCTCACTTAAATATGAATTCCAAAGCTATATTAAGACCATCACATGTGGCACAGGATAGTGCAAATACTTTACTAGAAGTATTTATGGGCTCTTTGTCTTAAATATTAGTGAAAGCTGGCAAACCATTACCAGGAGCTGAAAAACTTGTGGGTTTTAACAAATCTGATACAGCAGAAATGTTTAATTAAAGCCTTCCTGGGACTGAAATTCCTCACAGAAAACAGTTGACTATATTTGGTTTTGTAAATGCTGATACATGTTTGAAAACAGATGAGTAGGCATTTTGCATGTGCACTAAATAAGCATCTGAAATAGCTGCAATTGCTACCATGCCTTTATTTCTCAAGGAGCCAAGGGAAAAACAGGAATGTGACTAGAAATACATCAGTGTCCTCTTCAGCAAAACAAACTCTTTTGTTCCTGGCTTGGATGGGTTTTAACCTGTCCCTGTTAAGCTGTAGTTAGCTTCTCTGACATATAGAAATAAGTTTTCTTGGAGTCAGTTAAATTTTGCCCTGTAATCAGCTCTACATTATAGCAAATTACATTGTTAGTAGTATTTCTCCTGAAGTACTCACTGCCGTAGTGCTCTCAATTCTACTCCACTGAAGAGGGAAATACTTTCTTTTGCTTTTAAAGAGCACTACAATAAAGAGCCTTGACAGGGGCACAGACTTTTCAGTCTGAGGTTTTTGTTTCGAGTTGGTTTTTTTTATGTTCTTTGTTAATTGTTTAAATAGACATTTTTCTCTTTCAGCTTTCCTAGATATTTGGATAATGGTTTTCAGTACATTGCAGCAATTATTGCAATATACCATTTATTAGCCAGTGCCTATTTTATTTTGATATTCCCTTTTGTATTCAGAATAATGCAGATCAAAACAAGTAGAGGGATGTATTAATGCTGTTGAGAACAGAGATATGTGTGTGATGTATATTCTAGACCTGTATGACCATTTATGAAGATGGTGATTTTCCTTACCTAGACATAATCTCTAGGATGCAGCTCCACAGCAGCATATGTGATTTCAACATGGTGTACCCTTGGAACGTGGCAAAAATCCTCTGTTAGACAGTTAAAGGGTGTAATGGGGGCATCTAACCCATATATAATAATGTAGCCCCAGGAGTCTAGAGCACGGTCACCAGTGCTTTAGACACAAGATTGAGCACGTATTGTTGCACCACGTGAGGCAGGAGGGAATGTGTGATGACTCTGGTCTGGAAAAGTACAACTGTATATGTAATTACAGGCTCCAAGCTGGAAAATGAGAGGGCTGTTTCCTGGACTACCTTGCAACTCAAATTCTAGGACATTCTATGTCCTGGTTAAGCAAACTCAGAAAATGCTGTATTTGACTTTTACCTGGTCTACTGTGCCTTGGAAGAACTGATTATACTAAAGCTTCTCCTTCAAAGTAGTTTAAGAAGGTACAACCCTTCAGCAGTTAAGCTAATGGCTTCTGACTGAAAACGGTGTCTCATGGCAGCAGGCTACCCACTCCAATGAATACAAATCTGTCATATTAGCAAGTGTCTTGTAAACGTCCTTGAACTCAGAGTTGGAATTATATGAATATGCAAACATATTCATTAACTTTTATTTTGTAACAGGGAGATGAGACCAACTGATGTAATGTGCTCTTGTGAAGTCTTTTATCTTTTACACTTCAGAAAAAAATCCCAAGGCATGGAGAGAATGCTGTAGCTCTATTTAACTAGAACAGTGTTGTCTTTTAATTACACTGGTAGCATATCATAAAAGTTAGCAGTGCTAAAGTCTGATGAATGTGAGACCTATTATCTTTTCTTAGGTTCTCTCAGGTTTTGGAGGATGATGTTGCTGGCATCAGCAAAAGAGTGCTGGGGGAGATTTTATCTGTTGGTACTCATAATTGCCATATTTCCTCTCATTTGTTTCAATGCTGCACTACATTTTTGTGATTTTTTTCGATTTATTTATCTGATGATATGTACATAATAATCAGATTACATTTGCCCAGCTTTAAACTGAGCCCAGCCAGTTCTGTGTTTTTAGCTTTCGGAATTACTGAATTAAAGCTGTCTGTTTAGACCCACATGCTATCTGGCAATAATCTGGGAATGCAGTTAAATGTGTTTAATTATGCATCTTGTTTGCTAGGTTGGAACGTTAAAATTTTTCAGGTTGTGGACCTCATGGGACATTAAAACTCAACCATCTGATTTTATTTAATGCTTCAGCTTAATTTTTCAAAGTATGAGAAACTTCATCATTTCTTCACACAGTTAAGATTCTGTTACCTAAGAAGATCCTCATTTTTACTTCAGTTCTGATAGCAAGCAATATTCTATCAACTGTCAAAGAAGAGGACAGATCCCAGCAGCCATAGGTTCAGAAAGTTGTTCTCCATTTCCATCTCCCTTTTTGCAGAGACTTAAGCCTGGCTGTGTGGAAAAGTCCAATTTTATCATTGCCTACACTATGTATGTACATACTTGTGGATATTTAAACAGGTTGGACTTATATGGGGCAATTAATGAAAACTAGGTGTCCTAGAATTGAGATGGAGCATAAATAGACCAATGATTTAAAATATAAAACAAGAGGGGCAAAAAAACAAACAGAAAAGGAAGAGCTAAAAATAGATTTGTTTTGTTATTCTTAGAGATTCCTGCTGGTTGCATAAAAATCACTGAACTTAAAAGGTCATGCTACCAGTGCTGAGTACCTTTCAAGCATTCGTTTTAATCTAGTGCAGAGACCCAAATGAAGGCTGACACTTGGAATGCAGGGGAGGCAACATAATTTCCTCCTGATTAAAAATATCAGTGTTCTAGCTTGAAGTTTTTTCTGAAAAAGATCAGCATCTTTTATGGTTTTGTAGCCAGCAGTATTGATATTGACTTGAAAAAGGTAATAACATTTGAGGACCGATAAGCATAATTTAATATTGCCTAGGAGTGTTTTTTGTTTGGTTTTTTTTTCATATTAAGGTACTGTAATATTTTGTGCAAGGAATTTGTCAATATTAAAAAAAATGGGGGGAGCATAAAAATAATAAGTGGGAGACCTACATCTGGTATTAAAGAAAATATTTTTTGTTTAGAAGTGTTTATAGTGTAAAAGATTTAACAAAATAGACAACAGTTATTATTGAAACAGCAAATAATTAAAAAAACCCAGGTCACAAGGTGAACAGCAAAATCAGAGGAAGCATGCTGTTATTTGCAAAGTAAATATTTTACTAAATAGATTTTTGATATAAGGAGCAACATGTACAAGGAACAGGATGTGATACACATCTAGTACAGCATTTTAAACACATTTTAAACTTCCTGGCTTTTCCGTTGCTTATATTTAGATAAAGCTTAAATGATTCGACTCAATGCTATTTTGCTTTGATTCAAACAGGTAACATTTTCCCCATGTAGGAGGGCTTTTTAAGTATAAGCAATTTTTTCTTTCACTTGTTGCTCCACATAGTAGAATAAGGGAGAGGCTTTAATTCTTCATTCTCTCGTATGGAGAAATGTGCTAAAAAGTCCAAATATACTGATATACTACTTTTTTTCTTTTAGAGCTGATCTGTGCTATTTTGGGATATGTGCTGACCTACTTTCTATGTTTCCAGAAAGCAAGCTGCAAAAATGTAACTGGCGTTGCAGAAAGATTTGAATTTATTTTTCAGTGGAATTTTGTATACCCTTTTCACATACTTATGCACACACAAACACGCAGCCTAATGTGTGAGTTGATGTACAGTAGCAATTCAAGATTGCCAATTTTGGTACAATTTCAACAATAATAGCAGCAGCAGAGACTTGCCTTTAGAGGATTTGACAGGAAGACGCTTCCAACTGAGTGGTGCTGTTACACAGCTACATGATAAGGCATAAAGCTTTCAGTTCCCAATTTTGAATAAATTTGATTCCTAGATATAAACATTCAAAATTACTGTAAGGATCTCATTATTACATTGTTTTTCCATTTTCTTCAGCATGGTCTTAGAGACTGGAAGATAAAAACCCCTTGAAACATTTACTTTAACCATGCATCTCTTTATTCGGCACTCTGACCATCAAAGAATGTTCAGCCCATTTGTTTGCCATTCTCAATTAAAATAATGATACATAGAACTTGGGAATTGTATGAACAAATTATGAGAGAAGAGATGATGAGAGATGAAGACCTGTGCCTGCCCTCTGCTTAGGGAAGAAAAAATTCATCAACCCAGGCAACTCTGAGCTTGCACGTGGGCTTTTTCCAGCAGAGCTGGAAGAAAAATCATTTTTAGCTTATTATGGTTCACCCACAATGACCATAGTGCAGAATTGGTATGGCATTCCTCTCATTTAACCTGTACGAGCACATACAAAGACAATTTCCTCTATCCTCGGGTGAGATGAATTCTGCATTTCAGAATACTCTCTCTGTTGACTATAGATGGAGTTTAGACTTTGGGAACTTAATCTATGAAATCCAGTCCCTTTTCTTTGTGTATACAACAGGTAGAGTGGGAAGTTTCATTGGTCTATCAGTACCGATGTAGTTCTACCAGTAAAGGCTGGAAATTATAAATGAGGCCTCAAAATACCATAAAAGACAGGTCTGAATACTTCTGTGACTGACAGATTATCACTTCTCTGGCAAGTATTACAAGCTACTATCCACTATCCACCTGGATCATAAATATGTTTTATGTGTGTTTTTCTAAGGCATTTCATTTGATACTTTTTTTCGTATTTCCATTGTATAATATAAAATACCATATTTAGTACTTAAAAAAAAATCTGAGGTTCTGAGATCCTCATTTATAGTTGAGGTGAGTGTTAGCTCCATGTAAGAGTTAGGTTAGCAATTCTATAGATTAAAAGCCCTTCAGTAGTTTTTTAAAAAACATTTGGGTTATGTAAAATTTTCACTGATTAAGTAACCTCTGGCCTGGTGCTTTCCAGGGTGTGAAAAAAAAATGGTGGGATGTTAGTAAATAATGAAGGTGAATCAGTATTAGAGCATCATGTGTAGTTAAATGCTTACACTACCACAAAACATGTTTTTAATGCTGCTGCTGCATGGAAGGTGATAGGAGCACAGATTGTAGGGTTATAAATGCAAAACTCTTCATTGTAGTAATTTGAAGAAAAGCCAAAGGGCAATTTAAGAAGCTCGTTCACCTTATCTGTCGGTATGATACCAAAATACTTTGGTACTCAAATATTATACCCAGTGCCTTAATATTCCCACTTAGCAATGAAGTGTAAATAAAGAATAGGGTTCAAAGAAGAGGCCTATGGATTTTTTCAGGGTCTGGAGAGGGACGAAACCAACAAAACTCATGTGAATTTGTAGAACAGAAATTTGCAAGATGAGTTGACCATCATCTAAAAATTCTTGTTTTTTAAAAAGCCATCTCCAAGGAAGGAATTTCTCTGCTTTTGTAAATAAAGGCATATGGAAGCTGAAGCTGGACTAACTCCATCCAAACCCAAATTTTCTCACAAGAAGGAAATAATAATATCGAAATAGAGGAGTTGTAGCATCTCCTACCAAGGAAGGAGGAATGTTCCTGTCACTGTGGAAGAGGCACTCCCAAAAGCTAACTTTAACCTTCCAATATTCAGCATGGTTAGTGGGGAGGCAGAGATTATTCCCAGCCCTGAATCAATGGCTCTGCTAATTTCCTGTGAAAGAGGTATGGAAGACTAGGCTGAAATTAGGTTTTATGATTTAATCTCCAATACTTTCCAAAGCATATCTGTAGTTAGCAGGAAAAATTCCGCAGCCTTCTGTATCCAGATGACCTTCACACTTATCTCTTGGGTTTTTTTATGTTCTTGTGCTGCATTCTCTGGCATGCAAGCAGATGTGTGCTGCATGTTATACTTGAGAAACGTATCTGGGAATCTCATTTCTTCCGAAATGTGACGTGAACTTCACCCATATCTCCATGTGCTTCCAATCTGTGTTGGAACCAAGGGGATCTCAGGTTATTTATGTCTCCTTGGGACCCCTCTATTAGTTCACATCCTTGCAAAAAATATTTACTACATTTGCACACTATGCTGAAAAAGCTGTTTCCCTTGTACTCCACTGCTTGGAGTCAAGACTTGAAAGGGTAGCCTCAAATCGTTTTCTCGGCCTTCAGAAAGGTCAAAATTATATGACCAGTGGTGTAAAGCAGCATGAATAGGTCTGATCCTTGCTTAATTGTCCACTTCCATGGCTGAAAGCTGCAGAGTTGCTTTATCAGCTAAATATTATAGTGCTAACGTGACAGCAGTGCTTGACTACAAAAAGTGTAATGACAGTGATTCCTAACACAAATTGGTTGAAGAACTTATCTTACTGATACATGTCTTTCTGAAAATAATTAGTTTCAATAGTATTGCCACTTTTTCCTGGATGTTTGCATAACTACAGAAGTGTTCAGGAATGTATTTTTCATCTTCTTCTGTCTCAGAGATTGGTAACAACTTGACTTCCCAGAGATAAGACAGATCATGGTATTCTGTGCTATCACAGACATTAGTTCTTCAAATTCCTCTTGAAACTAATCTGAAATGTCAGGAAATTATCTGAGCTATGTGTGGATGCTGCAATAGGACTGTAAAGTCTTTGCGTATCTTTGAATCTAGATTATTTTCAGGTGGCCTACAGTCTAGCTGAAAAACTTTCTGCTTCTTGATATTTTGGCAGCCATCTTAATTTGAGGGTTATTAAACCAGGGACTGAACTTGCAAGAAGCAGGATGTCACTGGTGTTCATGCATCTCCCTGGACTGTGGAATGAGTTACTGGAAATGTTCAGTGGGAGTCTCGCCATATCTTGTGAGTGTTTCAGGGAGTGTTCCCTTGGCAAGCTTTTTTCTCTCTGAGCTCTTAATTGATGTTGTGTGAAATAAATTTCCCAGTCCTGAAGTCGTGTATAGCGATAACAGTAGGCAACAGTAAGAAGCAGAAGGGTGTTTCCTTTTCTTGAGAGACCTGATATATGTGTGGATTCAAGTTCACAGTCAGTGGGCAAACAGGTGTCTTAAAATATTTACTTGCTACGGTGAGTATCTGACTTAAACTAGGTTATTGCAGTTTCATTGAATACTAACAGTGCTTTTCACAATTGTTTCCATATGTATTACTAGTCAGAATAAGTCTGTGTCAGTTTTAAGTTTAGCAGTTGCATAGCTGACGTTCAGAAAAGTAACTCTCCTGTTGTTGCAAGAGTGATCTTTATTTCTTATTTTCATTGTGTGTAATATAGTGTGTAGATATATAGATACATATATGTATATTTGATGCTTATCTGATGAGCCTTGGGTCACTGCAGCTGTGTGCATGGACATACTTTCAGCAAAACAATCTCAAAAGGGGACCATCTGCTAAATACAGGATCTCTTCTGTCATTTTGCCAGTTTTGCACTTGCAGTGGGGATGCAGCTACTCTCTTCTGCTAATACTGTTTTGAATGCATCTACTGTCATTTTTATACAAATTAACTATTGTGAAATTAGTCTAAATTGTAGTTAACTCAATACATAGTTGCACAGAATCATAGAATCATAGAATGGTAAGGTTGGAAGGGACCTCGAAGATCATCTAGTTCCAATCCCCTGCCATAGGCAGGGACACCTCCCACTAGTAGAGGTTACTCAAGGCCTCATCCAACTTGGCCTTGAACACCTCCAGGGAGGAAGCAGCCACAACCTCCCTGGGCAACCTGTGCCAGTGCCTCACCACCCTCACTGTAAAGAACTTCCTCCTGACATCTAGTCTAAATCTCCCCTCTGCCAGTTTAAACCCATTGCTTCTAGTCCTGTCATTGCAAGACCTTACAAATAGTCCCTCCTCAGCCTTCCTGTAGGCCCCCTTGAGATACTTGAAGGCTACTATAAGGTCTCCTCGAAGCCTTCTCTTCTCCAGGCTGAAGAGCCCCAACTCTCTCAGTCTGTCCTCATAGGAGAGCTGCTCCAGCCCTCTGATCATCTTCATGGCCCTCCTCTGGACCCACTCCAACAGTTCCATGTCCTTCCTGTGCTGGGGGCTCCAGAACTGCACACAGTATCACTGTTGTTCTCCTTGTATTAATGACAGCTGAGACCTTTGAGGGTTCTAATCTGAATAATCATAGGGAAACTGAATAATCAGTTTTAGTAGACACATTATAAAAAAAAATTAAAAACCATGTGCAGGCACACTCCTTAAATCTAAAATTGTGTCAAGTTTGTAGCAGTATATACTGGAGAAACCAGTATATACTGGAGAAACCATGGTGTTTCTCCAGTACTATCCAGAAGCAGTGTTTCAGGCATGATTTGGATGTCATCTCATCATGCAGCTGATGCTTTATAAAGTCAGAGGAAAATAAATCAGTGAAACTGATAGCTTTGAATGTCATTATTTAAGAACATGGTGCTTTACAACTAGCTAGGTTCTCATACATCTTCAGGAAATGCGGTGAAGGAAAGAGAACCCAAATATATTTCTGACTTTGAGTTAGTCTGTACAGGGAATCTTGTTATTATTTTTATGTTTTGTGGGGTTTCCCCCATTTTCTCGATCTTTAAGCACTTGGAATTTTTCACTTACCTTAAAATTTGCTTCAGAGTTAAGCCCCTGCTTGTGCTTGCCAAGCAGTGCTTGCTCTTGCTTGAGGCAGCACTGTGTCTCAGCTACTTGCCGTTGGCCACTGCTTCCTGTGGTTTGGAGACTGAAGTTTCCTCATATCCTTTCCTTTTCCCTGTTTCTTTTTTTTTTGCACATGTACTTGCTATTATCTTTTATCTCTGAGTATTCAGATAGCGTTTTCTTTGCTTGCTTTTTGTCTTTCTTTCCATGACAGTGTAAGAGGAGCTCCAGACTGCTTCTAAATCCACATTTGTGAACTGGTCTAGATAAACTTTCCCTCAGCCACTCTTATTTTACCCAGGCAATGCTTTGCTTACTGCAGATGGGAGAGGGAGAGGAGGATGCAAAAAGAGGGAGACTGTTTGCAATATGAAATTCGAATATCAGAGCACTGGCAAAGTATGAGTAACTCTCTAATTTAGGTACAGTTAGTAAGAGAGGTGACAGATCTCTGGTTTTGTCTGTACACAGAAACATGCTTATTTTATGAAAGAAGTAACCTATTGTCTTGCAGTTTTAGTGGGTCTTACAAGTACTCTAAAAAGACAAAAGTGTTTGTACTAAAGCCACAAGTTTAATACTATACAATTAAATATGTACAAGTCAGGTGTGTGGTATCTGTGTTTGTATCTTGAAATTTTAGAGATAATTTACACATCTGTACTTTATGATACTGTAGCAATGTCATGTTGGTTCTTGTACACAGCTGACTTCTGTAGCAGAAGCTGAAACTCATGTCCTTAGGGTTCTACCTCAATCAGGCATTCAAAGTATCTGATAAGGATATGCTCTGGTGGTTCTAGAGCTTTGGCCTCAGGTGTAAAACCTCAACTTTTCTATTGCTTGATCTCACATTTGGAACAGTTCTATAAGTAGTTCTGAGGAAACTGCAATACAACCAAGGATATAGAGAGCAAATGAAGTACTTCCTTAATATTAGGGAGAGAATACAATTAAGTCAGTGTTTATAAATCTGTATGTTAGACTTGCCATGAAAGAGGATGTGCTAACAGCATGCCAAGTAACTTTAAACCCATTTCTGTGTGCTAAATATCAAGAATATATCACACAATCACAGAAAACATCCTGTTGGAAGAGACCTCAAAGATCATCAATACAACCTTTAACCCTGCACTAAAGGGTCAACACTAAACCATGTCCCTAAGGACCAGGTCCACACGTTGATTAAACACCTCCAGGGATGTGACGCCACTACCGCTCTGGGCAGACAATTCCAATGTTTGGTAACCCTCTCTGTGAAGAAATACTTCCTAGCATTCAGCCTGAACCTCTCCTGGTGCAGCTTGAAACCATTTCTTCTAGTCCTGTCACTTGCCACCAAGGAGAAGAGGCTGCCCCCTCCTTGCTCCAACCTCCCTTCAGATGGTTGTAGAAAGTGATGAGGTCTCCTCTCAGCCTCCTCCAGCCTGAACAACCCTGGGTCCCTCAGCTGCTCCTCATAGGCCATGTGCACCAGGCCCTTCATGAGCCTTCATTGCCCTTCTCTGAACACATTCCAGAACCTCAATGTCCTTCCTGTAGTGAGAGGCCCTGAAGTGAATGGAACACTCAAGGTGTGGCCTCACCAGTGCTGAGTACAGATGGATGATCACTTCCCTGCTCCTGCTGGCCACAGTATTTCTAATACAAGCCAGGATGCCATTGGCTTTCTTGGCCACCTGGGCACACTGCTGATGCATATTTTATCGATTGTAAACCAGAACCCTCAGGTCCCTCTCCAAGTCACAGCTTTCCAACTACACATCCCCAATTCTGCAGCTTGCTGTGGCATTGTTGTGACACAGGTGGAGGACCTGGCACTTGGCCTTGTTAAACATCATACAATTAGCCTTGGCCTATCAGTCTCACCTGTCCAGGTCCCAATGCAAAGCTTCTCTACCCTCTAGCAGATTGACACAGCTACCCAGCCTGGTGTCATCTGCAAATTTACTGAGGGTGCACTCAATCCCCTCACCCAGATCATTCCTTTTGAGTGTGACAGCTAGGAAGGAGATTTGCTGACTGATAGAGACAGAATGCATTTGTCACCTTCAACAAAGACTTAAGAGATTTTTGTAAAGCATCTGGGGAAAACTGAAGAATAGGCTCAAACACTGCAGTTTCTGTGCTGCTTTGGCCAATACTGTTGCTTTAATAGGTACCTTTATCATTACTAGATGAAACTGAGAGCACTAATTTAGAGAATCAGTTGAATAAAGCTAGGTTATTTTTCTATGACTGTTAGGCATCCATCTACATTTATTGTATTGCTACTAAAACCCTAAAATTATCATAGCTAAATGCCGTTTTCCTATTCAATGCAACATGCCATGCATGAAAATTAAGTGGGTTTTTGGGGAGAACACGGAGAAGCTGGAAAGCAACAGGCTTAGCATATAGTCAAGGATACTCTGAGCTGATACGAAACAATAAAAATTTCTGTGCTTCAGTTCCTTTACTAGTAGTTGTAAATACACTTATTTCTCAGAACAATATGATTTGTGCATCTGAATCGAGGTGTAGCCTGAGTATACGTGTGAGATCCATCTCTCTGGGGACTCAGGCAAAGTACTACATATTTGCCTCTAATGATAAACAAAGATATAAGCTATACCTGGCTGTTCAGATGGTGACACTTCAGAAAATGAGCAGATGTCTCTATTTAGGATGAAGGGAACAGTTTGCCCAAGCATGAGGGTACAGGTTAAGTTCAGAGCAGTAGGAGCATGGGTAGCAGAGCTTTATGCTGTTCGGGAACTCAGTCCCACTAGAGGCAGCACAGTGCTCCCTGCACTCAAGAAAGGGAGATAATAATCTTATGAGGCTCAGAAGACTTTTTCTTTTTTCTTTTTTTTTTTTTTTTTTTTTTAAGTAATCCCAAACCACAGGCAGGTTAGAGCTCCTGACCTTCATGACGGGATCATGACAGCCTTGATTCAGAACTTAAATGGTGCCATAGAGAAGGCAGTCTTGGTCCCTGTGATTTGGGCACATAGATTTCACTTAGATCCAAACTGAAATTAAAGTCAAATGATCTGAGTCTCACCCTTAATTAGCAATACATGACACAAAATGTATTTAATTATGTGGATGCAGAAGTATTATCAGACTCAACACAGAAAACATTTATGAAAACATTAAGTATTATTACCGGATTCAAAGACTGGTGATAGTTCTTACTTTCTTTTTGTTTGTATGGGTAATGGCATAACAGTCACCAGGTACTAGGTTGGGGTTTGATGATATCCCTGCATCAGGTTGTGTACAACTAAGGCGCAGATATTCAGGAAAGATGTGGTGGAAGTTAAGTGACCGTGCATTGAGTCTGTCATTATAGAAAGATGTGGAGGTTGGAAGATGAGAAATGAAATCTTCACACAGACTCAAGAGGATTGCTTAGATAAATTTTCTCTCGTTTTCAATCCGTTACATATTTCAAAATGTTTTCTGATACTTTGTTCCTGGTTCTGTTGGGGTTTTGTTTATTTGGGGTTCTTTTGCATTTTGCAATGTAGGAAAGACACGTGAAACCTAACTTAGGTCTGTTCCATTACATTGCATGAGACAGGTTTACTGAAGGGTGAGGTAAGATTTGGCTGTCTCTTGTTTCCTCTTTATTAACGGAATCTCATATAACACAAACAATCCAGAGTCTTGGGCTAGGGACTATTTCTGCCACAGGGCAGCTCTGTCTACCTATGCTGCATCTCATCCAACACTGAATCAATGCAACTTTAATATGTTGGAATGTTATTAATAGGCCTGTCCATCAAAACCAGAGTTTTCATTATTCTTTAGATTTTATTACAAGGAAAGGAAAAAGACTGGATTTCCTAAATTTCTGTGACCACTTTGGACAATGGCCTCTCTTAACAGCCAGTGCAGAATAAACTCTTTGTAACTGATGGGAGCTTTCATTAAAGTGATCCTCTCCAGAAAGTCCTTACAAGTTCCAAATGTTTGGAAATTTTTTCCTCTATAGCTTTTTTCTACAGAAACTGAAACACTCTGTTGTTATCTCACAGATATGTGCTAACAATTTAATTTATGTAAAATAGAATCATAGAACAGTAAGGTTGGAAGGGACCTCAAAGATCATCTAGTTCCAACCCCCTGCCATAGGCAGGGACACCTCCCACTAGTAGAGGTTACTCAAGGCCTCATCCAACTTGGCCTTGAACACCTCCAGGGAGGAAGCAGCCACAACCTCCCTGGGCAACCTGTGCCAGTGTCTCACCACCCTTACTGTAAAGAACTTCCTCCTAACATCCAGTCTAAATCTCCCCTCTGCCAGTTTAAGCCCATTGCCCCTCGTCCTGTTGTTGCATGACCTTGTAAATAGTCCCTCCCCAGCCTTCCTGTAGGCCCCCTTCAGATACTTGAAGGCTACTATAAGGTCTCCTCGAAGCCTTCTCTTCTCCACGATGAAGAGCCCCAACTCTCTCAGTCTGTCCTCATAGGAGACCTGCTCCAGCCCTCTGATCGTCTTCGTGGCCCTCCTCTGGACCCGCCCCAACAGTTCCATGTCCTTCCTGTGCTGGGGGCCTCCAGAGCTGTACAAGTATTCACTTAGAAGAGTGTTTAATAGAAGTTTTTTTCTGAAGCTTGTAACCTTCATATTCATAGCTTCTTCACTTTCTATATATAATGCAATTGGAAAAACAGGGACACCAGCCATGTTTTATTCTGGACTAATACTACACCCTACTAAATAAATTTCCTGCATTTCCTCTAGGTTTATCTCTTATTGCTGTACCCAAAATCTAGGCCTAATGACACAGATTGTAGTGGAATAAGAGCAAACATGATTCTGTAATTGCAAGTGTTACCATTGTGTGGATTCTGGCAAGTTCCACCCTCAGCCTTTGATCGTTGGAATGTGCCGAGACTCTGGGCTGCCACTCAGGTAAAGCCACATGTCCTGACAGCTCTGAGGCCATCTGCAAGGTGCACTGTCAGATGCCTGGGTTCCTGCACAGTGCCTCTACACTGTGTCCAACCAGAAAACACCTGTTCCAAGGGTATGTGCTGCCGTTCTGTTTGAGAAGAATCACAGAATCACAGAATGTCAGGGGCCAGAAAGGACCTCAAAAGATCATCTAGTCCAACCTCCCTGCAGAACAGGATCACCTATACCAGATAACACAGGAACGCATCCAGGCGGGTCCTGAATATCCCCAGAGAGGGAGACTCCACAACCTCCATGGGCAGCCTGTTCCAGTGCTCTGTCACCCTCACATGGAAAAAATTCTTCCTCAGGTTCACATGGAACTTCCTATGCCTCAACTTCCACCCATTGCCCCTTGTCCTGTCATAGGGTATCACTGAGAAGAGGCTGGCTCCATCCTCCTGGCACTCACCCTTCACATATTTCTAAACATTGATGAGGTCATTGATCAGCTCTCAAATCATCATGGATATAAGGCTGCAACAGCTGGCTTGCATTGGGAACATCAGCATGTAGTGAAATTACTACAAATGTACATTAGCATATTAATTGTTCTGCTTATGAAATGCTGCAATGTGACTCAGGTTCCACTCTTGATATGGGAAGTGTGCATTATGGATCAAACAGTAAGGGACTAATTTTATCTTAGAAGCAGATTACAGCTTTAATCATATATTTTGTTTGTTGTTAGCAAACAAGAATGTGACTACAAATTAAAGGTCCTTATCTACTTTCAGCTAAAAGGTAATGCAGTAGAAACACTCATCCAAATCTCTTATCAATATTCATCTATTAAAATCAGCATACTGGCATGAAAAGCAACTCTGGGAAAGCTGTATTCTCTTAATGTTACAGCTGTTTGCAGGAGGTGAGGAACTGTCTGTGCTGAAAGCTTTTTATCTTTTGTGTGATTGTAATTCAATATTAAGTTTTATATTGCAAACTAAAACTGTAAACATAGTGCATGATATGACTAGCATCTAATGCTTTAGTTTGCTTTAAGCTCAGGTGTAGCCTGGCAACCAAGGCATAATTTCACTAATCCTGGAGTCAAGCATTTGCTACCAGGGTGGAAATTAACGTGAACCTAAAATGATCCCTTTGTTGTCTTTGGGAGTTGACCTTTTTGCCTTATACCCACTTCTGAAAAATTATACTTGACTAAGGAGAGGCTTTTTTGGTGCTATGGCTGTGTCAAATCAGGCTCCTTGCTTCCAACAGCATTAAACTGGAATAAATGGGTTAATTCAAGCAGAGAGTGTGTCAGACATTCACATCCTATGAATTAAGACAACCAGGTTATTCCAGAAAATTAAACAAGTAATTTTTGAGTAACAGTTGGAGAGTTTGAACAGCTATATATTTTCCTCATTATTTTTTGATTCCTTGTTTCCTTTTCTTGCATTGTTTAACTTTACTCTTTCAAATACAAAACAAAAAAAAAGTTAGAGACTTCATAGCACAGATGAATTTGAAGATCTGTGACCGCTCTGCTGTGTATAGGAGATAAGTCATAAGTAATAAAGGGGAAAAAAGAATAAAATGTTTTCTGTTTTCTGAATGGGTTTGAACTGTTAAATATCTCCTCTGAGAAGCAGGTACTCAAGAATACTCACCTTGGTTGTAACCAATTTGATTTCTTTAAACACTTCTGGCATCTCTAAAACCTACCCAAAATGCATTAAGTAGNCATCCTTTATATTCATTTCAGCCTGAGACTGATGGGCCTTTGGACATAGATTAGCCAATCAGGATGGCAGTTTGCCCAATATGCCCATATTAGGAGAAGCTGGGGCTTTTGTCCCCTTTCCTGTGGCCACCACCCCCAGCACAGAAGGAGGTGGGGGGGCAGGGGAGCATGCCTGGGCAAGCCAGGACATGTACAAGCCCACCTTGGCCTCTTTAGGCCTACCACGACAGTAGCTTGAACATTGCCTTTGGAAATCTGAGGTTTACAAATATTTTAAGTAGGGAAGACCTGGCATAGTGACTAAAAGAAATTATTTATAATCTCTGTCCTGGATGCCTACTCCCATCTCTTTGTCCCTTGTGGCAGCTTAGCTAGAAATAAATACATAAATGAAAAGTAATCTAGGTTTATGCCATGGTTTGCTGTGCAGCCTCACAAAATGGGTGCTCATGCAGCTAGAAGAGAGGCTGTGTGGGCCACAGGCAAGATTGATTGAGTGAGTTGTGCTAGTTTAAAATGTAAATAAAACTCAAACTTGCCTACGATTGCAGTTCCTCTAACAGGCATGGCAAAGAGGCCTCATCCTCCCTTGGAGATACTTATGTACCATGCTACTGTACTACATATGGCATGGTTGGAAGATCCATAATTCTGTGTACACTGATATAGAACTCACTGTGGTGTTTTGGGTTTTTTCCTTCCATAATACAGATTTTCTGAGTCAGCCTGCACTGGCTGACACATTGAGAACACTTTTTAAGAAACCTTTTTTCTTACTTCTTCTGTTGATAAGCTTAAATACTTCCTCAGCTGAAAATGAGGATGACAGCACTAACATAGTAACACGTGGCTTACTGCACATGAACTCTAACAAGATTTGCTGCCGTATTGTAAAAAGGAAAACCTAATGATATTTCCTCCTGTGGCCTAGACTGTGCTAATTTTGCAGCCTTACAGCTGTATTTCTGCAGTACAGAGTATTGTCCAAACACAAATCAATTATCAAACATCAATTTCCTTTAGCTTTTGTTTACTAAACTTTTAACCAAAAGAAATAGTAATAGAAATTGTAGACACTACAGTTGAGTAGTGTGGTGGACACAAGGGGGCATAATCACAGAATCAAAGAATGCATTGAGTTGGAAGGGAGCTTTAAAGGTCATCTTGTCAAACCCCCTTGCAGTAGGGGACATCCTTGACTAGATCAGGTTGCTCCTGATCAAGCCCATCAAGCCTGAACCTTGAATGTCTGTAGGAAGGGGGCCTCCACCGCCTACCAGCAACTTGTTTCAGTGTTCCACTACCCACATAGTAAAGAACTGCTTCCTAATGTCCAATCTAAATCTACCGTTCTCTAGTTTAAAACCATTGCCCCTTTTCCTATTGTTATAGGCCTTTGTAAACAGTCTCTCCCCAGTTTTCCTGTAGGCTTCCATCAGGTATTGGAAAGCCACTATAAGGTCTCTCCAGAGCCTTCTCTTCTCCAGGGTGAACAACCCCAACTTTCTCAGCTTGTTGTCATAGGAGAGGTCCTCCAGCCCTCTGATCACTTTTGTGGCCCTCCTCTGCACTCTCTCCATGTCATAGAATCATTGAATCAACCAAGTTGGAAGAGACCTCCAAGATCATCCAGTCCAACCTATCACTCAGCCCTATACAGTCAACTGAAACATGGCACTAAGTGCCTCATCCAGTCTTTCTTGAGGACCATAAACACACAGAACTCCAGGTGAGGTCTAATCAGAATCACTTCTCTGTATCTGCTGGCCGTGCTTCTTTCGTTCTGATTTAGCCATAATGGGTAAGGCTAATGATTATTTTGTTGACCTTTCAAAATTGTAACAAAGTATTGAAATATACAGAACCTACTAGAGAAGCCTGAAGCCTTTTAAACCTTTACAGGACTGAAAACTTAGCCAAATCATAATTCCTGTGCTTTGTTTCTCATCATTGGAGCACTTTCCTGATCCACTTCTGAACGTAGCACACTGATTACTTTCTTGTTGTAATCTTTTTTGAAGGATCTTGTGTAAGTCTTTGATGGGATAAATAAATAATTCATCTTCTTTTATCCTCTACAGTTAAACAAATGTAATAGATTAACGGTACAAGATTTTTTTTTAGCAACCATGTTGATTAATCTCATTTTGTTGTAATTTGGTGTTTTACTCAATTCTTATCATTTTAATCGCACTTTCAGATAAAAGGCTTGGTGAAGTGCAATTCCTTAAACTATGCTGTGTCTTTCTAAAGGTGGGGGGGAGGGTAAAAAAGCAATATTTCTTTCTCCAGTCTCTACTGTAATTGTCAATGGTTTACTTATTTTTTTGCAAAATACTTTAACTATTTAATTCTTAATTTCCTTCTTGATTCCAGAATGCATATGAGAGGAGCTTTGTGATTAATTGCATATAAGTTACAAAATTAATTTCCACACTTCATGCTTGCCTTGTTTTGTGTTTTAGTGTTTTCATTTCTTTGTTTTCCTGTTCTTATTTCCATCTAATGGTGCAAAATTTCCATCTTGAAGTATAAAATAAGAGGTCTGAAAGGTATACTGTCACTGCAGTCTTGATGGAGAAGAATCTCACATTTTATGAAGAGTGCTCTTTTCCTTTCTTCCTGTACTGAATATTATAATATTTTCTGAATGTTTGGTGTATCTGCTTTATTTTTTTGGTCTTATAAGTAATAATCAGGTCTTCCATTTTCCTCCCCCATTCCCAGTTTAGTACCTTGTATTCTTCCGTATCTTAAACTCTGTAGTGGTCTCACTTGAGAGTGGACTGCATGATTTTTACACATATGTCTCAGTGATGAGAAAATGGGTTGATCATACATAAACTAAATCATTAAAAGAATTAGGCTACTAAAATGGCACTTAGGCACCTCCCTCCAACAACTTTCAGACACTACTGGGACCCTCAACTTCTGTTTCTACTATTGAATATTCCTTTAGCTGCTTAGGATGTTCAGTTTTCAGAACAAACATTTGCTTGTCTTGAATTTTAGGTCAGAATTAATATTTGAAGTATGTTCTAGAGTGGGTCCTTCAAAAGGCATTTTAGTAATGAGATTTTTGAAATTTCCATCAGTCCTTTTCTGGATTTCCATCTGAAGACCACTGAGGTGTAAACTATTCTTAAGTTCCTGTGCACCCTTGACAAGTGTTCCCTCATCTGAAAGAGTGTGATCTCTGTCACACCTTTGAGTATCTCAATGGCAATTTCTTCTGTTGGAAAAGTTCCACTTGACATGAATATTCATTGGGCTGGAGGGGGTAAGATTGTACAGTGCAGGAATTGTATCACTCAGCTAGAATATGGAACGGTCACTTTCAAGTCATCCTCCTAATGAATATTTAATTATTTGAACATGTTGGTGTAGTTTCAGCAGGAAAAGTTAAGAGCTGCTTCCAGCATATCTTGTAGCCTAATGGTTATCCTACTTACTGAATACTGAAGATGTCGAAATTTTATTTAAAGCTTCTGTCAAATTTCAGTTTAAAGCTGGTAGTTCCTACATTCAGTATTTATTATTTCTCAGTCTTCACATATGATTCAAAGATATTTATATTTGCTCAGATTAAACCATTTTTGGCTGTTTCAAAAAGCTTTTGATTGAGTTGTTTTGATTTAGTTGGACTACAAGGAATGGATGGAATATTTTTATGTTGGTTCAGTCAAAGCTGAAAAAGAAAGTGGATTAGGAAGACAAGCAGAAGCAAGGAAAGCTTCTCTGACCTGGGTTTTTTTTTTTTTTGTTTTTTTTTTCTATGAACTGGGGAAAAAAGCAGATGAGATCCACAGATGCTACGGATTTGAAGGACCTGAAATAAGTATTTTGGCTTCAAACTATGCAGAGCAGTGCCTAGAAAAAGGTTCCGAAAGTACCCGAGCAATTGAGACGCATAATTTCATTTGGTTACAACCTAGCTCCCACCACCTAACCTATTTTGGAGTCCACTGGGATTTTTAAAAGCTTACTACTGCATATAAACAGAGCTTATGATCCTTTGACTATTCAAGACCAGAAATAATCTGTTTGCTGTCTAGTTTGTTCTCACTTGCTTTAAATGACTTTGGTTTTAACAATCACTTTGTTCTGAAAGCAAAATATTACTTCTGAGTCCAATATAGTTAAGATTGGAGTCT
This sequence comes from Ramphastos sulfuratus, assembly GCA_013399055.1. Classification (NCBI taxonomy): domain Eukaryota; kingdom Metazoa; phylum Chordata; class Aves; order Piciformes; family Ramphastidae; genus Ramphastos; species Ramphastos sulfuratus. The sequence continues at coordinate 22,559 of WBNM01027901.1, read as the reverse complement.
TACATTTGTAATTTCAGATTTCAGTCAAATGTGTTTCCCAAGGAAGACTGTTTCTAGCAGTCTATTTCCACCTCTACACAATAAAATATTTTAAAAGCTACATAGATATGTATTAAGATACGTAATTTCCCCTCTTCCCTTCCCTTGTATGTGAACACTTTTATTTCTTGTAGTAGTAATAGTTGTACTGAATTTCATACAAAACCTCTTATTTGGAGCAGCAAGCCTCTTGGTCATTACACTAATCATAGAGTGCACCCTATCCTTAGGAAAGTAATTAAGGCTTTAATGGTTTCAGTGTTTTAAATGATTCAGATAATTCAAGCTCTGTCTTCAGGTATTTAAATCAGTCTGCCCTGGTTATTCGTGGCTGAAACATGAGTTAATTCTCACTTTGAATTACCACTCTACCTACTCACTTTGCCATATTAAAAGTTAGCATTATTTAACAGCAAAATGCATGTAGTTAGAAAATATGTTAGTTTTAAGTTAGTTTTAAGTCTCATTTATGATAAAATTCAAGTTAAGAAAACTGGCAGGTTAGCAGAAAATATTAGACTTTGTCGTCTCTTCTTTCTTGATTGAGAAAGGAAGATCATATCCTTAGGGGACTCAAAATGTTTCATTGTAATAACTGGAACAAAACAAAAAAACTACCTTGCCTTTTAGTAACATGGAGAATTTAGGGGCATACTCATATTTAAATGACTTATTGGTCAACAGTTACATATAGAGAAAATCAGTTGCAGTGGCATATCTTTGATTCTGACTGCAGTAGAAAGAAACATTGCTTCTGTGGGAGAGAAACCCCAAACTGATAGTTGTGGTCATAAAAACCATTGTGCTCTGGATTGTTTATCAGTGTTTAAAATGTAACATTGTCAAAGGACAGGACTTAAAACCTGAATATGTTTACAAGTTTACCTTTCCCTGAACAGGTTCCTAGGCTGGGGACTAGACTAATGGGGTTTTGCTTTGTTGTTTTGTTTTGCTTCGTTGTCAGGTTGTTTTGTTTGTTTTTTTTTTAATCTCACTCTTTCTTTTTTCAAGATTTAGCAACACTTGTTTATCTTGTCATGTTAATGAACTATTAATAAAATCATCTGAGTAATGCTTTTGGTATTGTATAAACCACACTAGCCATAGACAGTGCCTCATATTAAATTGTACTGTTTTCCCTTTGCACAGATTCTTCTGCTGAGCTCAGGGTTGTTGAACTTTCTAATTACCTTTAAACTTTCAAGCACATTATTTTAGCTTGTCTCCTCCCTGTGCTGTTTCACCGATGCAAGGAGGGGCAATGCAGTAACTCTACACCTGTTCCAGCACACGCCTATCAACCTGCTCAACTTCCCCAACGAGTGTCCGACTTGAGCATGACAATATCCGAGATTGCTCGGATCTGTAACCACTATTCCAAATACTTCTGGATGTTTGGATTGGCTTTGTGCTGGAGGGGCTGTAACAGTTAGTGCTCTGTAATGGCAGTCGATGACAGCAACTTGTGCACTAGAACTAAGAGTAAGCTGAATTCCTATCAGACTCGTTATAGATCAGCAAGACGGAGAAGCCTGCCACCAGACATCCTGATAGAAAATGATTTTAAAGGAAAGGTTCAAAGAAATATTAGGAATATAGAGCCTATACATCCGAGGCGCACTAAGAAAAGACCTTCTGTATTTTCAGGTAGGAAGTGCTATCTATGTTAATAATATATTGATGCAATGTCCTTTAAACCTTTTTGGTAATATTTGAAGGATTCAGTAGCTGATTCCAGTCAGAATTTATTTAGTCATAAAACCTAAGGCAGTCTTCACAGATAGATTTAATGGAGCCCCATTGATGTTAATTATTTCAGCCATTAGATTTTAAGTGATGGAACAAAAAAGAGACTTTCTTCATACTTTTTGTTTCAGGTTGATTACTTGTGGGATCTTTTTTTTTTTTCTTTTTAATAGCATTTAAAGAAAACCAGTTGTTTTTCTAGAGCTTTGGACTGCATTTTGGTTTTGGTTTTGGGATACACAAACTTAATNTCTAGAGCTTTGGACTGCATTTTGCTTATCACTTCTTATATACTAATGCAGTCAATAGCTGCAGTAATAATATCTCTCTTGCTCCTTTAGTACCGTATCTCATTGATTTTCTGGAGGAGAATGGTTTTGGGATACACAAACTTATTTCGGTCTAGCTGATTTTTTTTTTTTTTTTTGTGTGTGTGTAGCCAGAATTAACATGACTAAATGGTCAAATGCATGCTTTCAATTCCTGGTGTGCACTGAAGCCTGTAATGCCTGTAGTTAATAGTTCAGTTTAACTCTCTAGTTGTTGAGAAGTAGGAAAAGGTGTAAGAGTGGATTTTGGTCAAGCTAATGGCAAGTCTAACTTACTTTGAGAGTTTTTAATTATTTGAAATAATGCTTAAAAATAAGAAACAGATTAGCATGAGAACAAATAATTTGCTGCAAAACAATCAGGTTGTCTTTACTTACTTAAAAGGTTTTAATGGGGAAGAAGTCGCTATCAGCTCATCCCTACTAAAACTGAAGATGTGCTTCTGTGAGGTGATCAGAGGAAATTAAATCCTTTATAGAAATAAAAATACACCATTTCTTTAATTTAGGTATCTCCATTTCCAGGTTAAACTGAGGATTTTTAAAATTCCAGAGGGCTGTGAAGCATATAAAAAAGTGGGTTTGATGATTTAAATATTAATATTGTATTTTTAATGAAAGCTAAATTCACAGGGACACTTTCTCATGAGCTAAAATACTGCTGTGTTAAGAGATGACACAGAGCAGCATGCTTTTTCTGGGATTTAGAACCTCCATTGTACCAGTGTTAAGGTACTTGAAGTATTTCAACACCTTAGGAAGTAAAGCTTTTTTCCTCCTTCCTATTCTACTTCCTCAGATTAAAATAATGCAGAAAACTTTGTGAGATCTTAAATCAGGTGATTCACACATGCCCAAGGCTCCCATTGCCTGAATAAGATCTTCCTGAGGCGATGTGGTCTGTTGGTGACTGTCAGAGCACATTATTCTGGACAGGATAGACCCTCAGTATCTTGTTCTTTCTCGGTTGCTTCTTTTTGTTTTCTGGCTATCTTTTACTTCCATAATTGCTTCAATGTTTGAGGTTTTTTTCCTCCTGTAGCTTTTCAACGTTTTTTGTACATTAATATTTTTGTTAGACAAGCCATATTAAATAGCCTCGTATTTGGTCTCTTACACCCATACCTGGTTGTGCCCACTCAGACTTCTTCTTTATTCTGTGAATTTTTTTTACTTTTTAATACAATTCTTCTTTCTCTCTGTGTTCTTTTTTCCACTCTCCCAAATTATCGTACTACAGCAGTACTACTCCATTGGTTGTGCTGCGTCAGATATGAGCACTTTAATGTAGTTTGTGTGTCTGGAACACTGCTATTACACTTAGGAAATGCACTGCAGCTGTGTTACTGTACACTGAAGGGCACTTAACTCAAAGGTAATGCAAATTGCTTGCTATAAGCAATTGATGGAGCATGATGGAAAGATGGGTGTAGTCTTTCGTTTGGTAGGTCAGCAGTATAGATGGGAGAAGCTTTACTTGATTTGCTTTTGAAAACAGGTTAACAAAGTAAGCTTGAAGCCCTCTAGACCATTGTCTTTCATGCTGTAAAAGTAGGTTAGAGTGAAAACAGAGCTGTATTGTAATATCATGGAATGCTTTGGGTTGGAAGAGACCTTCAAAGATCATCTAGTTCCACCCCCCTAGCTGTGGACAGGGGCATGGGATATCTTCCACTAGATGTGGTTGTGGAAAAGCCCTGTCCAACCTGATCTTGAGCACTTTAGATAGTTAGATAGATATTAAATATATATGGAGNTCTATGATTCTATAATTGCTCTGCAGTCTTTTGGATCACTGCTGATGACCTCTGAAGAATGTGATAATTTGTGGATCCTTATTTCAGCATAGTCCTCAGAAATATTTTTAATCTGTATGATTTTTGACTCTCTACATTCTTCTAATCCCTGCATCTCTGCTTAGTCTTTTGGATCACCATGAACCCATCCTAGTTTTAGGACATACATGTAATCTAGTCTGAAGTCATGTACATCTTGTTTTCTTTCCTTTTATTCTATTTTAAATAACTAAGAAAATAGTGAATAGTGGCACATCAAGGCATCTAGGTGCAAGTGTATAGGTTGGTTAATACACTGGGAATCATTTCAGACTTGGTATAGACTCAGGGAGGCATCTTGCATGTGAGAAACTTGTTTTAAATTTTTTTCTTAACTGTGATAGCTAGAAGCTATCCTGAGCTGAAACCTGAGAAGAGTGACATGTCTGTCTATCTGGTCATCATGAAATTAGTCATTCACATATGCTGAGGCAGGACAATCTAAATAATGGCATCATTGGGTTATTGTGTTCATTCTCATATGGCAAGGGGAGGGCAGAAACTATGACTATGAGGAGAAACTGTGGCATTGCTGAAGGGATACACTGCACTGAGATACCTTTTGCTTCTTTCAACAAAGCACTTAATTTCTTGTTCTTTGAATTTGAAATGTTTATGGCTGCAGAGAACTTCAGGGCTTGATTAGCAGAAACTGCTGGTACCTGACAGTTTTGGTTATGTTGTGGTTTTGTTGGGTTTTGGGTTTTTTCGAAACAATGACACAGGGAGAAGTTCTCATAATCAACACTATAGGGTCATTTAGTGTCAATAGAGATGTTCATCACCTTAATGAGTTCAGTTTGTACAGATCTGCTGACATGCCCTCAGCTCAGCCATACTATCATAGCCATGACTGAACCTTACTCTGGCAGGACCATACACAAATTAATGGTTTCATGTCTTAACCTGATGATAAACCTGTGAATTGTTAATGAGAAGAGAAGGAATTGTAAGAAGACAGGGTGGGCAACAAAGAGGCCTTATGAGGCTGTGTCTTTGCAGAGGTACCTAGGAAAGGTGTATTGAACTAACTGAAGGCACACAAAATTAGAAACAATTAGCTAAACCTCATTAAATGTCTGTGCTGATGGCATGTTCAGAAGCATAACAGCCTAGAGAAAATTAGTCTGTATTTACTAATTTTAATCTAGAGAACTGTAGGATGAGCTTTTACTCACTTCTTTTGTGGAAGAAGACTTCTGATGTTTTGAGTTTCCTCTTTATACACAGAAAAGACATGTGAGATTATCCTCTGCAGCATTTCCAGGGAAGGGCAAAAAAGCTGGTGAAGGGTGTAGAGAACAAGTTTTATGAGGAACAGCTGAGGGAACTGGGATTGTTTAGTCTAGAGGAGTCTGAGGGGAGATCTCATTGCTTTCTTCAACTACCTGAAAGGAGGTTGTAGTGAGGTGGGGGTTGATCTCTTCTCTCTAGCATCAGGATGAGAGGAAATGGCCTGAAACTGTGCCAGAGGAGGTTTTGATTGGGTATTAGGAAAAATTTCTTTATGGAAAGAGTGGTCAGGCATTGGAACCAAGGAGGTCATGGAGTCACCATCCATGGAGGTGTTCAAGAAATATGTGGACATGGCCCTTTGGGATGTGACTTAATGGCCATGGTGGTGTTAGGCTGACGGTTGGACTTGATGAGCTTAGAGGTCTTTTCCAACCAAAACAATTCTATGACATGATTTTGGCTGGGATCGTTAATCTTCTGAAGACAGGAGAATAGAGAAATAATAAAAGTCAAAATACTGAAAAAAAAAAATCCCTGTGACTCAGGCATTGTCTTCATAACTGAAATAAGCTCTCTGTATACTGTGGGACATGTTATCTCTGCTTCTGTAAAAAAAAATTGTGGTTTTGCTGTGAGTTAATCTGACAAAGGCCAATGGTTGCTGGTCTTTGATTTTATAATAGAATAGCTAGTGTTCTATAACAAATTCATTGCTTTTTTCTTTTTTTTTTCCCAGTGAAAATACTGTCACAATTAGAAGTCTTGAGGCACTCTCTCAAAGCATTTCTGGAGTTCAGACCAGCATACAGTCTAGCAAAGTCCCTTTCTAAAATAAGTAAGTTGATTTGACACTATATTTGTATGTAAATTTAAATACAGAACATAATTTTAAAAGTTTTATGTATAACAAAAAGGTAAAAGTTACTCGGTAGCGATACAAATTTTTTTCATGAAACATGGAGATAAAGCAGTATGTTTGATTTATTTTTTCCCCCTTTTAACTGGCTATGTTAATTGGCAAAGGCTTGCCAAAATCTAATTAATAAGAATGCTTAAAGTCACAGGTACAGTATGTGTCTTGATTTAAATATGTTTTAATGATCTGTACTCAGTATTTTAATCTTGTGAAGATTTGAGTATCCTACCTCCTCTGAATAAATTTTACTGCATGGTGATAATGTATGCATGTAATCTGCACAGGATAATTGCTGTTCTCTTATAGTAACCCCAGTGTCTCCCTGCAGACCAAAATTTGTTGGAATGACTTGTGTTCATGCTGCATTTTACAAGTATCATCCACTAAAAGCAGAAGGGAAGGCAAGACTGACTTGGCCCAGCGTTCTTGTCTTCCTTTCCTGATATGAAATAGTTGATTTGATTTCCCCTTAAAACCTTTAGCAAGACCTTCCACATACTGAAAATGCCAGGGGAGAGGGCTGTCACATTTTAAAATTTTCTGTTTGTATTGGAAATTGACATTGTTTCTGAATCTTACTGCCTTATATGGAGCTTTATGTTAAGATATGCTACCATGTTGTAATATTGGTGTATTGGTGTGTGTCCACCCAGTGATCTCAGGCAGTGACCACTGCTTTGTTAATAGAAATTGTTGAACTGATAATGTGTTGCTTTTCTCTCCACCTCATGTATTTTTATTCTCACTTGCATATTTCTACATGTACTACTTAATACACTCTTTCTCCTTTTAGCTCCTTAAACTTCTTTTAGTGTTACTTCCTTTAGAAAGGACTGATCAGTGATTCAGAGGAAGGCTCTGGATTTACCAAGTGCATGTTGTCAAGCTTGGTTTCTTCTTGAGTTCACTGGTATTTTATAGACTGTGGAGATTGATTTCCTGTTGTTCTTATAGACAAGTAATGAAGATGCTGCCTGACCTTTATGTTGTGTTTGAGACATAAAGGAAACTCTCTATAGCTATCAGAGAGTGACTTCAACTTGAGGATGAGGGGAAGACAGGAAGGAATGTGAGGTTAAGATAGGAAAAGCTCCCCTATGCTATCATGCATTGGAATTTTGGTTTATTGTTTGTTGGGTTTTTAAAAACTTTTTTGTTGACTCCTAGATATAGTTTGCCAACATCAATTATTACAGATGTTAAGGTTCTGCTTTAAAGCAGACTCCAGGGGTCAAGTGAGCAAGCCTCATCTTACACACAGTAATATAAAGACTTGATGTCTAAGTGTTTATAGGCCACTATAGGCTGAAAGAACTTGTGAAGCAATCACAGAATTTGCTTCCTGGTTTCAGCACAGGTTTCTGTGCATGCTGCCATAGAAACAGGATGTGAAAAGGAATCTGGTTTAGTAACATGGTGTGCCAGTTTGACCCTTTGGCTCTCTGCTATGTGTTATCCAGATAATAATGATCAAAGTGTAGAGTGAAATCTTAAAATTTGTGCTGAACGCTCGCCCTTTGGGAAATACAACAGGCTTTTTCTTTTGTACAATTACATAATTTCCCAGAAGGAGCACTGAATTAATATTCAACACTAGTTGTAGCTCAGAAAAAGTATGTTAATAGAATGTGCATTGAATTTTCAAATAGAAAATCAAAATCCTAAGGAACGTTAGCAAAGTAGGAAACATACCAAAATGTTTTAAAAGATGTAAGAACAAGCCAGTCACTCTTTACATCAAATGGTAGTAGCCTTAACAATATTTTATGTGAAGTAAATCCAGGAGGGTTTGTTGACAGGATTTGTTAGTAGATCTTTCTTTGGCTGTCTTGAGACAATGGAATCTTTTATTCTCTTTATCTGAGTTAAGATGCACCTTAAAGAGCAGACTGTCTGTAAAACTAGGCCCATCTGTAATTCCTTAGAATTACATTTGTGCCGATGGATTGGAAAGATTATCTACAATGTTTTTTCCCAGAGAATTCAGAAATGCAGATAATTTCATTACATGAAAGACAGACATTACTTTTACATTCTTACAGTAGTGCATCTACTGTAATCAAAATTTTATCAGCTGAGCAAAATACTGTATAAGAATGAGACTTAAAGGTTATCATAATGGCTTTGCTTTAACCTTCTTCCTGATGTAGATTTTGTTACTCTTTTCAAGTGCAGTCTTCACAAAAGCTGATGTAGTTAGCAATGTTGAAGTATGTTCTCTTCACAGTCAGATTGGTCTATGGACTGAATTTAAGTCACTGAAAATATATTTCTTCTAGAGTGCTTGTTTACATGTAGATACATCTGTAGACTTGAGTGCATTTGGTAGGTAACTATTTTGTTTTCAGCTTTTTTATACTTTACCTATCCCTATAAATTTAATAGGAGCATATTGTACCTTAGTTAAATTCACAGATTCACAAATTACGCTAGATTGGAAGGGACTCTCAACCCCTCTGCAGTGATCGGGAACACCTCAAACTAAATCAGGCTGCCCAGGGCCACATCAACCCTGATTCTGAATGTCTCCAAGGACGGGGCCTCAATGATAGCCCTGGGTAACCTGTTCTAGTATTTATTCACTTTCAATGTAAAGAACTTCCTCCTTATGCCTAATTTAAATCTATCCTGCTCCAGTTGAAAACCATCACCTCTCATCCTATGACTGCAAGCCCTTTGAAACAGTCCTTCCTGTAAGTCCCCTTCAGAAACTGAAATATAGTTATAAGGTCTCCCTGGAGTCTTCTCCTCTCCAGGCTGAACAGCTCCAATTCTTTCAGCCTCTTTTTGTAGGAGAAGTGCTCCAACCCTCTGATCATCTTTGTGGCCCTCCTCTGGACCTGCTGTAGCAGGTCCATGTCTCTCTTCCTCAGAGCTGGACACAGTACTTCAGGTGAGGTCTCACCAGAGCAAAATGGCAGAACTGCTGCTTTTGATGCAGCCAAGGATGCAATTGGCCTTCTGAGCAATTCACCTAATAATCTTGAAATCTCTGAAATAAAAATTCATGATGTTTTCTTACTTTTTATTTCTTTGCTGTCTTACTCGAAGTCAAAAACAACAAAAAATTCAGCAGTTTCTGAAAATATGTACTAAATTTCAATGAGAATTTAAAAAATCAATATTTAATTAATCTGTTTAGGTTCAGAGATGGTTTTGCCTGAAGATGGATGTGTAATAAAATCCATCTTAATTACAGAAGACTACCTAATGAAAAGTCTTTGAACATAACTGGTGTTTGCTGGAAGGTTTGGGGTTTTTGCTGCTTCTCATGATGAAAATGCCCTGATGGTGAAATGAAACCCTTATGTCACTTCTGGTAAACCAGAGCAGAGAGATACTGAGTTAATTTTTTAGATTTTCATAAGAACAAATTTAATCAACTCCATCTGTCATAGTAATTTTCTGTATTGCTAAGAGTGGTTAATTTGGAAAGCGATTTTCATCAGTTTTGGGGATTGGTTGATTTGAGAAGCTCAGGACACTACTGTATTTGTGTTTTCTGGAAAGTTGACATTGCACAGTGCTACCCAAGATAAGATCGATTTAAATTCTTGTTGCACGGCATATACTAGCATCTAGCTGCTACATGGTGTTGGAGTATGGTATTACCAGATACATTTTGGAAGACCGCATGAATACCTGTTCATGCTTTTTAGTTGTATAATTAACTTGCACTTAAATTTAAAATTTCTTAAATTGAGAAATCTTTCCCATCTGTTACTGGAAGACATTACTGGATTTTTTTTCCCTCCCCATAGATAAACAATTTCTATTGTATGTGATAAAATCTAGTGGCTCCTTTTCCAGGACCTGGCTGTGTGATGGGGTTTTCGTTTATTTGTTTGGTTTAGAACTGCCTGAGGGTATTGCTGTGATTTTCTGTGGGACTTTGCTCTGTGTCTTTGGAGTTGCTGTTTCTGCACTGTCCCTGTGGATGCAATGGCAATGTGCTTTAGTTGCAGAATTCATTACTTTGCATCCTTGTGCTCACTTGGTTATTAATTATCAGCTCTTCCTAATAAATATTTTCTCTAGTAATTTGTGATACAAGCAATAAAGGGTTGGCAAAATAATTTTAATCATTACGTTTAGCCTGCATATCCCTAAGGGATGGTCAGCACCAGCTTTCTCATAACATCTTTGTCCTGTATTTCCTACTTTGTTTAGGATCTTTGAAATAGTCAATCTCTTGTCAGCCTGTCTGTTCTCTCCTGTTCCTTGTATGCAAGTCAGAAAAATCCCTCTTCAGCAAAGCTGCTCCATTTCTTCCCCGTTTTACCTGGACCAACCTTCAGCCTCTCTTAATTATCAGGCACAGTTCAGCAGTTGAGAAGAGCTGAGGAACTGAGATAGAATTGGATGGTACCACCAACTTTTTGATGTTTTACCTATATGCTTCTAGACTGTTTTGTGCTACCTGGCCACATGGCTAGGGGCAGCCCCAGGTATAATATAGGGATGGTATTCATGGTCTAATATAGTAAAGTCATCAGTCTGTCCAGGAAGACATAATTTTAACTGTTGTAAAGGTCGTTAAAGCTCAGTACCAGTTTGTTCAAAGAGTCGTTTTGGAGTACTTCTGAAAGGATTTGTTTAGATTTATTATGAATTTACTGACTCCTGTATGGAGAATCATTCAAGCATTAGATTTCCACTAGATGTTGAGGCTCTGCTCTGAAGTAAAGTCTAATCTTCAGTGGAGGTTTTACTATCACATAAAGGTGACAGGACCAAAGAAGGATGAGAAGAAAAGCAGAATATGAAGAGCTAAACTAAGCTTACAACATGGAATGTCAGGATCTGAAATGTATTTCATTTTCTGCCAGGCAAATTGAGGATAATCAAAGCATGTGTACAAGTCCAATTCTAAATCCATTCTGAAACTAAAAAATCAGCATTTCTCTTGTTAGAAACTACTAATAATTTAACTCAAGTAATTAAATGTTATGGGACTCTTAAATAATATGAGTTGTATTACAGTTTGTCCTTTATATGATTTCAGGGTTGGGAATACTTTTGCATAATCTAGTTGTATATTTTGAGTCCTCCAACTTGAAAGACCATGCTCAAATTAGGTCTCAGTGACTGTGTAAACTTGACTCAGCAGTAAGAAGAATAATGGTGATGGATATGGAAAAGGCTGAGGTAGTCAGTACATTCTTTGCCTCTCTTTACCTTCAGGAGGCATTCAGGAATCCCAAGATCAAGAGACCAGCAGAAAGGCCCTGAACTAAGGCAGATTTGCCTTGGTACAGGGATAACAGATAAGGGAACACTTTAAACAAACTGGACATACTTCAGTCTATGAGACCTGATAGGATGCAAATACAAGTGCTGAGGAAGATAGCTTGATGTAAAATACAGCTTTATCTTGCTTCCAAGCCATCTGAACTGGTCTGGCAAATTTTATATGGGGGGTATTTTCTCAAACCCAGCACACAAGTGTTCCTTCTGTGCCAACAATTATGCCTGCCCCCACATTGGTGATTCATAAGCCAAAATCTTAAAATTATGACATCTTTATTTATGAAACATTAGGTTTTAAAATAATAAAGCATGGGAGTTGTGTGCTTCTTAGTTATAAATTTCTGTTCTCATTTTAAAGAATTATTAGTTACAACATTTGTCCACATTCACAAACACTTATTTCACTTTATTTTTAAGGGAGTGTTACTGATTCTTCTAGAAACTCCCAGCATTATGTTTATTAACACAAGCTTGAAACACCTTGAACATAAAGCGCCTCTATATACTCAACAGGCATTTTGGTATTCTATCAGTGCTGTGAAACTTATCTTGTACTTGGTTGCCAACCAGGCTGGTATGCTGAGGTGCCTCCCCTGTGAAAGATACAGAATGTCACTAGCATTGATGTCAGTTGCCATGTCCTAGTTCCTGCTCTGGGAGGAACAACTGCTTTAAGTAACTTCTTATGGGTATTCTGGCTTGTTACTTATACAGTTTGACATCCATATTTCCCTTTATTGTTTAAAAAAAAAGCCTAACCCGGTCCCATACCTTATATCACCATCCATTCATGCCTAACAGAATGTAGGAAAACAAAAAAACCAGAATATATTTTAGTTTTAACTCAGGAATTTAAATGACAGTCGTGTGTTAATGGCAAACAAGATCTCTAACAATAAATATTCTGGTGCAATATTGCATCATCACTTGGCATCTAGAGATGTTTTCCCAACTGAAGTGATGGTACTGTCTCTTCATTTTTTGCTCCTGTTTAGAGCAACTCTAGAAGCAATTAATGTCCCAGAAGGTGTTCTGTATTTGACTGTAGTGAATCTGTGTAACATATGCACAAATGTACAAGAGCACAGTATGTCCCTGTTGAGTCAAACTCCTGAGTTTCAGGAGACACCAAGATGTCACAGTCTAGAGTGACCTTTCAAAGAGCTAGAGATTTGTCTGTTTGAAGGATTTATTGTTTTGCAAGGGGCAAAATAAAATTTCTTTAAGTATTCTTGTAGATGATCTTGATGCAAACAATTGTGAAAAGGGAATTATAATCCTTATGTGTATTGATAATATGAGTGACACGTTTATTTAAGCATCTTCAGTTCAAATTAATGTTCTTTAACATACTCAGTGCTAGTTCTTTGCATCAGTCAGGTGCTGAATGCATTCTTTTCATTTTATGTATCATAAGTACACTTCTTTGTAAAGACCTTTGGATTGTTCAGTATTTAGGATAAGTTCAAAAGAAGGTTGATACATGAAGCTCCTTTCCGTATTGCTACAGAAACACATTAAAAGAGGATTAATAGGTATATGTGTATATGCTGATAAGTAAAACATATCTATGACCCTCAATTCATGGATTTGTTGGGGTTTTTTGTTTGTTTGGTGGTATGTTTTGTTTTGGATTTTTGTTTTTCTGGTGTTTTATTGGGGTTTTTTCATCACCACATCTTCTATTCAGCAGTCTGAATTCACTTTAGGTACAGATTGCCAGCTGGATGTCCATGGGCACAAATGCACTGAAAAACAGATTTCAGAGGATGTGTTGGCTAGGTATGCTCCTTTTTTCTCTGGAGCTGACCTTCCTCTCTTCTACATTTCATTAGCTGGGTTCTGCCTGGCAGAGCAAGCATATGTGGGCTGTTCTGTCAACCAGTATTTATTCTAAGGAAGAAAGGTGCACCAAAATCCTGTAAATTTGCATTTATATTCCCATACTCAAGAGCTGAAGTGAATTGAGTGGATTTCGTTCCAAGATCGTCTATGTATTATGTGAATAGAACGTCTTTATTTCTCCCTTTATCATAAAATGGCTTAGGTTGGACAGGACCTTAGAGATCATTTACTCCAACCTCCCTGCCATGGGCAGGGATGCTTCTCAACCAGACATAGCTGCTCAAGGCCTCATCCAGCCTGGCCTTGAACACGCCCAGGGAGAAGGCATCAACAGCATCCCTGGGCAACCTGTTCCAGAGTCCCACCACCCTTGTAGTGAAGAAATTCTTCCCAAGACCCAGTCTAACCCTATTCTCCCTCAGCTTAAAACATTCCCCCTTGTCCTGTTGCTAGACACCCTTATGAAAAGTTCCTCTCCAGCATTCCTGTAGCATCCGTTCAGGTACTGGAAGGCAGCTATAAGGTTCCCCTGGAGCCTTTTCTTTTCTAAGCTGAACAACTCCAGCTCCCACAGCTTACCCTCACAGCTTAGGTGTTTCAGCCCTTGGATCATCTTTGTGGGCCTCCTCTGGACTTGCCCAGAATGCTTTGTGTCCTTATGATGGGCACATTAGAACTGTACACAGTCTGTTTTACTTTGTGTTGTATATGGAATAGGTAGCATAAGGTTCTATATCATCTTAATATTGTAATCTCTGATGAAACCTCACAGAAATGAATGGGAGTTGCAGTAGTTGCTTTCTAATAATAGTGTACAGCCTATTGTCTACATAGGTGATATCTTTAGATTAATTCTGTTGATTGGATTGTATATTATTGAGAATTAATAGTGTTGCGTATGTAAGTACATGTTATGTTCGAGTCTTGTGGACTAGAGATGACTCCATAAGTACCTGTTTCAGCATTTGCAAGTAGTTTAACCTGCATCTAGCATTACCTGTAATAACTCTGCCAGAAGGTTTTTCCGTTTTGTCTGGCTACTCTGAGTTACTGTACATGGATGAGAAATAAAGATGATCTCTGGCCTGACCTGTACAGGAGATCAAACTGATTATCACTGTTCATTCATGCTTTGAAAATCTTAAAGCTCGTTGTCTGGTCCTGCTTCTCACAATTAGACTCAGAATGTATCTGTTCCTGCAACAGCCAAAGTCTACTGGGGTTCAGCCAGGAAAGTGGCATGGAAGAATGTTCATACTATAAAATGCAGTGTCTATTACAGGTTGCCCAGAGATGTGGTTTGGGCCCCAGCCCTGGAGATACTCAAGGTGAAGCCTGACAGGGCTCTGGGAAACCTGATCTACTTGAGGATGCCCCTGCACACTGCAGAGGTGGTTGGACTAGATGATCTTTGGAAGTTCCTTGCAACCCAGACCATTCTATGATTCTATTTGTGCATGCATGTGAGCAGTTAGGAAACCTATTTAACCACATAATACTTGTGAAAAGTATATATTTGATTTTTTTTAACTTTTTTTTCAACTTAGAAACATTATTTTCTGTTACTTCTTTTCCCCACATGAACAGCCATGCAGCCTCTCTCGTGTTGACTGTAATGATCATGTGCCTGTATTCCCAAAACCACACCACACAAATGCAATTTCTGCTCCTAACTTGTGCCACTGTAGGGAGACCTGATGGAAGTTATGGGTGGAGGGAAGAGGATGGATGAACTTCACAGGTTTGCCAACATTAGCACAATCTAAGAGTAGCTGAAGTCAAACATGAAATCACACCTTGGGTCAAATCTGTCCTATTATCAAAAGAGGAAGAAATATGCTCAATTAGACAGGCTTAATCAGCCTGTGGTTTCTGCAGAACCCAAAGCTCATCTCAAGCCCTCTCCACATAGGGAGTTCTGTTGTGTGAGGAAAATAATTATTTTGATAACTATTACAGCCACCATCTTACCTTTGCCATCATTAACGTGATGACCTTAGATATTTAGAAACAAGATTTAAAAGAACCATGTAAGGAAGCCATGAAATTTTCAGTATACGATGACAAATAAGAAAATAACAAAAAAGTCACCCTAAATAATTGTTCTCTTACTGCTGGCTTCCAACATACTTTTCTTGGAATAGTAGCTTCATTTAGGAAGCTACATTATCAGCACAGATTCAAGTGAGTCCAAAGAGGTGGTGGAGTCACTGTCTCTGGATATATTTGAAAGATGTGGGGGTGTGGTGCTTAGGGATCACAGGATCATGGGATCATAGAATCACAGAATTACAGGATGTTAGGGGTTGGAGGGGACCCAAAGAGTTCATTGAGTTCAACCCCTGTGCCAGCGCAGGACCATACAATCTAGCTCAGGTCACAGAGGAACACATCCAGACAGGCCTTCAAAGTCTCCAGAGAAGGAGACTCCACAACCTCTCTGAGCAGCCTGTTCCAGTGCTCTGTGACCCTTACAGTAAGGAAGTTCCCCCTTGTGTTGAGGTGGAACCTCCTGTGCTGCAGCTTACATCTATTGCTCCTTGTCCTATCACAGGGAGCAAGTGAGCAGAGCCTGTCCCCCCACTCCTGACCCCCAGCCCTCAGATATTGATAAACATTTATTAAATCCCCTCTCAGTCTTCTCTTCTATGGTTACTGTTTAGCAGTACTGTGGAATTACAGCTCTAGATAAGAGGTTGGACTTGATGATCTCAAAGGTCTCTTCCAACCGTGACAGTGCTATGCTATGTTTGTGATATGCTTGGATAAGTTTGTGTTTTATAAAGGATCCTGTTTGTGCCAATGCTGTGGTGTTAGATCACTGAATTAGTCAGTAGCTAGCGATGACCTCCCTTGATCTGTGGAAGAGTTCAGGTGAGGTTCATGCATTGGTGCCCTGTGTGAGTCAGGAGGATACAGTGTCACCCAGCACTAGTACCCGACTGAGCGTGAGCTCAAGTTCCACACCCAGAACCGCAATCCAGCACCGCTTGCAGCTCCACTGCAGTACGTCAAAGAAAATGAATCCCAGTCGTTAATTTTTATGATCACCATTCCCATTTGAATTAGGTTGTTGTAAAAGGTAACTAGATTTTCTTCAGATCTATGCATCATGTTCAAATATTTGAATAAAAAGTGCTCTGTGTCAGTGGATTGATTACAATTCTGTATGCTTTATTTTGGTTTTCATTTCACGGTGAAAGCAGAAACATGGGAGAGGATGACAGCTACTAGTTTTAATAACTTTGGAACTTTGTTCGGATTTTCCAAGCCTTTAATGATGCAGTGGACAAACAAGCACTAGGAGTTTGACTCTTAACCAGATTAGGCACTCAATAATTTGCAAAGCAACTGTTAGATGTTTCAGGAGATAAATACCTTTGAAAATGTAGGTAATGGTGACTCAAAATTATTAATCATTTTAAATGTAGTTGAAGTAACTATAATTACTATTGTCTTTACTAAGAAATCATTCATTTTAAATATGACTTATCTTTTTGTGCTTTCTTCCTTGGATTTTAAGTTCAAAATAGTGTTTTTTCACTTAGTTAATAATAAGCAGGTTGTAATTTTTGTTTCAGATGTTTTTTCACTAAATTGCAATTTCCATTCATATGTAGCACGAGGGAACCATTGAATAACATTACCTTCTTAAACAGGAAGAAAATAATTTGCTGTTTTCCAGCGTAAGCAGGGAGATGCGTTAGACCTTGTAGCTCTCTGAAAAGCAAGATGTTTTTTTAGGTTATCAGGAAGGGAAAATACTCTGAAGGATATAAAAGACTCAGTTACAACGACTTGGTCACTGTAGGGACACTGATGCTTCTATAGAAAAGCAGCA
Source organism: Ramphastos sulfuratus (assembly GCA_013399055.1). Classification (NCBI taxonomy): domain Eukaryota; kingdom Metazoa; phylum Chordata; class Aves; order Piciformes; family Ramphastidae; genus Ramphastos; species Ramphastos sulfuratus. The sequence continues at coordinate 5,522 of WBNM01027901.1, read as the reverse complement.
AGTCAGAGGATGCTGGAGTTCTATTGATCCGTTGCCTGTGCTTAGATAGGAGAATTGCTGTTGCAAAACTGTTTCCACAGCAAGGGAGAGCCCTTGCACAAGTGCTTATCAGTTAAAAAGTACTGTGTTGAGGGGAAAATAAACAAACAAAAAACCTCAAGCCCCCAAACAGTGACATAAAAAGCTCTGTCTCTGAAATTGAAATCTCTCCTGCCACGGATTACTTCAGAGGTAAAATAATACATACTTCTGGATGATGTTTTAATTTTTTTTAAAAATTGCTTCCCTGTACTATTTAAAACATAGAAAATATCTTTCAAGTTAAAACAAGTCTGCTCATGTAGGACCCATGAGATTATTCTTTTTTAACCAAGGTGTCATTTCGTATCGAGGCAACATCTAAGCACACTGTTGTGCAAGCAAGGGTATTACACAGTAAACTCCTTACACTGTGTGTCACCAGCATTTGCCTAGGAGAGTTATATAGAAAAAGGATTTCAAAAGCACATAAATCAAGACATTTTTCCCTTCAACAACTGATTGGCATTGAGATGGTTTACTGGCATCAGTTCTTCGAGGAACAGAGAAAGTAATTTTGAATAGGAACAGGAGAGCACTAAGGACTGTAACCAAAAGGTTGTCTGCACATAATGAGCATGAATGTGAGGAAAAAGCAACCATGAGAAACATAAATTTCACTGTAAAATCTAGAATCATCTATAAAAAATAGCTGAAACAACCAGTGATTCAAGTAATGAATATTTTTTTTCCTAGTAGCTATTTATGTTTATTTTGCATATACAGGAATATTTTCCAAAATATGAAGGGCGTGGTGATTGACATCCTAGCTATTAAAGTTATCAAGTGATCTAGGAAATGTATGTCCGTGTGCCTGCCCTGTTTATAAACAACAGTCAGGAGAAGAAAAAAAGTTTTTGGAGGGTCTGCTACCTGGCGTCACTTCTTAGGTAATCCTAATATTTGAAGCATTACTTTTAACCAACTTGAAACAAAAAAGTATTTGAAGTTATAAATGTTTTCCAACTGAGGCGATAGGTCCCTGATGTAACTAGAAGTAGTGCTAGTCTGAGCTACCTGAACCTGAACTTTGTCTCTTTCGGTTAGCACTTGTGAGTAAAGTGAGAGAAAAACTTATCCCATAATGATCTTGGGCTCTGGTGTGCCAAGCACTTCACTCGCAGCAAGGGCTTGACTCCTCCTCTGAAGGGTATACAGTCTTGTTTGAGATGGTATGTGGCGGTCTGTGTCAGGGAAGTGGGGAAAGAAGGTTCAGTGATAAACACAATTTTGTATGTATCTCAAAGAATGGTAAAAACTGTTGCTAGTTATCTAAGACCAGCTAATCCTGACAGAGCTCAGTTTCCTTGTTTCAGCTGGGTAGTCCTTACACAGGTGTTGCAAGAGGTACGTTTTTTCTGAATAATTCAGAGTGACTGCTGAATGCATAAGAACCATCTGAGGGAACTGTGGAAGTGTTTACATTACACAGGCACATGTATAATGTGTGATGGCCTCTCTCAGACCAGGCAAGCATGATACCTGATAGGAAGGTGTAGGAGGCAGCAAGAGTCTGATCCCATGTCCATCTCCTCTTGAGCTGTAGTAGATAGAAACTGGCTGAAACCTTTCCAACATGTTTTTTTCTCATTATATGAGAGAAGTGAAAAATTAACTTCTTTTCTAAGGCTGACATTGCTAATGGAGCAAAAGGACATGAGCAGAAGCAGAACATACCTTTCTACAGAGTAATGAAAACATTGAGGTGTGAGTATCCAAATAGGTCAGCTAGAAAGAAGGAACTGTTAATAATTAAAGATACAAGACAATGGAAAGGAAAGTTTAAAAAAAGAACAAGTAAGCAGGTAGCTTATCACAAAAGGAGAGCTTTAAGAACTGCTGTGGAGATTTAAGAGAAAGAAAATATATCTGTAAATGTATTTAAGATTTGGAATAATATTTGTGTTAAAAAGCACACTGCAAGAAGTGCATACATTAGGACAGGAACTGAGAGGTGGATTAGTGTTTGAGAGCAAATTGGAGCTACTGCATTGAAAATTCCTCCTCATAATAGACAATCAATGAAAACATCATAGCCTTGCAGCATGTTGCAGGGAGGTATCTTGTGGAAAACCAGTATTTTGAACATCTCATTCTACATGGAAGACAAAATCGGGAAAATGAAAGTGTGGCTTGTGTTTGGGTGAGGCATTAGTTGATTTTGGCATCAGCTCACCACTCTGAGTGGGTACAACTCCTTCCTTGTCTGCCTCCCTCTGCTTCCCGTCATATCTCAGGCACCTCTCTGAAGACTCAGCAGCTTTTTCTTTTCCAGAGTCAGTTCCCAGCTGGCTGCCTCATGCATACCTGAGAAAGGAGGAGAGAGGGGAGTTTGCTCCAGCTCCGTGGTCCTGAGCAAAAAGGAGATCTGTGGCTGAACCTCAGACAAGAATGAGAAGAAAAGATGAGAAGTCTTATGCTCTCAGCTGTAGTAACATGCAGCAATTGTTAGCCATCTTTAGAGACCCTGCAGAAATAAGCAGGTTGCTTTGAGCAACCTGATCTAGTGAAAGGTATCACTGCCAATGGCAGGGGACTGGATTAGATGATTCTCAAAGGTTCTTTCAACCAAAACCATTACCTGATTCTATGAGTATGGGCATGATCCAACCCCTTTTGGCTTCCACTTTGTTGCCCCTCCTGTAGAGTTTGCTGTGAATAGGGAAGAAATATACAACTATATCAAAGAATGGAAGTGGAAGAGGCCCTGAGTGTTTGAGGGTTCAGCCTGTGCATTGCTGTTGCGGAGGTCTGGAGTATTAATTGGCCAAAGCAGGAATTATAAAAATAGAATTATTTTTATTTTCCCAAAAACCCCACCCCCAAACTATATCCAGAACTAGTTTAGGTTTATTTACAGATTCTAATTCAGTCAGGAAAGTCTTCAATGGATGCTTATAGACAAATTTAGAGATTTAGGAAAGTCAGAAAATGGGAAAGGCTAAGCTATAAACACAGCTTTACCCCATGTCTTGGTTTTTAAAGAGCTGACAGAATGAAGCTATCAAATGAATTGAAGAAAACACAGAATTATATTTAGAGATACAGACAGAAACTACAAAGCAGATTCAACATCCATAGCGACCCCCTTGAATTTTCCCCCAATCTAAAACTAAATCTATAATTCCCAGTGCTCCAATCCTCCCCCCTCCCCCTCCAAGCGTCTGCCATCCAAGAGGCCTAAACACAGCCTCTGGAGGCCCCAAAGCAGGCCTGCTCCTTACATGTTTGTCCTGATAAAAGCACCTCCCGCCCAACACAGGGCTGGAGGAGGAGGAAAGGAGAACGAGTTGGCCTTGCCATGAGTTTATATAAAGATAGCAGAATTATGGGATTGAATAACAATCTTCTAGTCCCTAGAGGATTTTTAACCCTATAGTTCCCAACCTGGGACACCCCACTATAGGTCAGACTGAGCACAGAATCTAAGGGAGGCAGCTTTTTACTCACAGAGGTGAGATAGGAAATTGGAGATGATCCCTTGCTGAATTTCTCTGCAGCTCAGCTGCCTTCTGACTCTGCAAGCAATATCCAATGGTGGATCCAAACAGCAAAAATCCAAGGCAAGTGGAAAGACCCGCCAAAGTCAACAGTGCCTCAGACACAGCCTCCGCCATTGGGATGATCATGGAAGCAGCGCTGCCTCAGCAGCACAGAGGGGGAAGCCAAATTGCTAGCGTCTTCCCCAGCTCGGGGCAGCAGCAGGAAGTTGGGCTGCCCAGTGCAGTCTGAGAGAAGTGGGGTCTGGGTACCACCGGCAGCTCTCTCTCAAATGGACCTAAGGACTTGCCAAGCTTGCAGATCTGCACAGAACGGTGCAGAAGTGGGGGACTGTCCAAAACCAGGGACAGTGCGAAATGGGAGTCATGAAAATGTAGGAGCCATCCAAAGCGCGGACGGTCCAAAGATTGTAACACTGCAAAACAGGAACTCTGTAAAGGTGAAACTCTGTCAAGGCAGGAATGACGTGCATTTTCCCTCACTCTATTTATGCTTTTCCTAGACAAAGTGTCTACTTGCCATATATACTGAACACAAAGAATCCAGCCAACAGCTATCCGATTCCTAGCATGGGCTTCCACATGAGTCAGTACACGTGGAAAATTTGGAGTGCTCCATAGCAAATGCATAATGAAATTTAGTAACTTGAGGAAAAGAGGGACAGCCACAACCCCTGCAGTCCCTCTGTCCTAGGCTCAGTGTGACCTCCACAACCCCTGCAGTCCCTCTGTGCTAGGCTCAGTGTCACCTGATACCAATCTCTTGGGCATGAATTACCTATGTAAATTAGACTTTGAGTGGGTGGGGTTCGGTTGCTGAATCTAGTCTTTGAAATAAGCACATAGAATTAGAGGCATCATCAGTGGCTGTTTGGAAATTTCCTGCTGTGAGGAAGCTCTAACACATCATGCTGGGAACTTTGGAGAGTATACTTTGTAACATTGGTTCTGAAATATAGCTAAGGATTTGTAACAAATGTGAGAAGGAAATAAGTTTATTGGATTGCAGTAATATAAAATAGCTTGTTTAGGAATAGTGCCTGGAAATTAAAGTATGAGCAAGAAGAAAATACTGCACAAGTTACTCTTCATGCCTGCTGCTGCTTGTAGGCTGTGCTTGCAGGATGCAGGGTGTATTTTGGTTTGTGCAGCAGTATTTCTTGCATCTGTTACCTGAGCCTCAGGAGCGCCAGCACAGATTTTAAATTGGCTTACATGGTGGTGTATTCAGCATGTGTATGGTAGGTCTGGCCAGATGAAATTTGCTTCTGGCTGGCTGATGCTTCTGGAGACTTTTCAGTTTGAGAGAAACTCAGAGGTGAAAAATGGAAACTAAAAGGACATGTCAGTTTGACAGTTACAAAGTAAACTCAAGGGAAGGATAATAGTACTCTGAATATTGAAGACACAATTCCAACATCAAGTAATGAATCTGCTGCAAAATGCCTAATAGGTGTTGTTGTTATTTACAGATAAGTCATAAACCACTTAGAACCTACATCATTCCTCTCATAAATTCACTGAACAAGCTGAGGATGGGAGATGGGTGAGGGTGAGAGAGCACTGGAACAGCCTGCTCAGGGAGGTTGTGGAGTCTCTCTCTCTAGAGATATTTAAGACCCACCTGGATGTGTTCCTGTGTGATCTGGTATAGGTGATCCTGCTCTGGCAGAGGGGTTGGACTAGATGATCTTTCAGAGGTCCCTTCCAGCCCCTAACCTTCTGTGATTCTGTGATACATTAATCTATCATGTATCTATCATGGTGGGTGGAAGGATGGCCATGAGCCAGCAGTGTGCTCTTGTGGCCAGAAGACCAATGCCATTCTGGGGTATATTAGAAGGGCTGTGGTTGGTAGGTCAAGGGAGGTTCTCCTTCCCCTCTGCTCGGCCCTGGTGAGGCCTCAGCTGGAGTATTGTATTCCAGTTCTGGGACCCCAGCTCA
>WBNM01027899.1:0-53631 GCA_013399055.1 Ramphastos sulfuratus | reverse complement strand
TTAAGGTAGGGGAGTTACAAAGGAAAGGGAAAATAAGATACAAACAATATATATACAACCAGATTGATGACAAGGGATGGAGGTAGATTCAGGAAGCAATGTCCACCATGTGGTAGAAAATGGCCACATCGTAAGACAGGAGCAGCAGGAACAAAGGTGGTGTTATCAGGCAGGCAGACAGGCAAGCCAAGAGAGCAAGGAACAGGATGTTCCTCTGTTTATATAGGGAGTCTAGACAGGAAGTGGGAGTGGGCTAACCAGTACACCAGAGGTCAGGTACAGACCCATCCCCTGGGAGCAGTCAGGAGGACCTGGGGTCAAGTTCAGACCACTCCCCCCACCCCAGGAAGTTTACCCCTTTACACCATTAAAAGAAAATTCTATGTATTTAAGATATAAAATTTCCTCAAAGGCTTCTCTATGACAACTCGACATTTATAATGCACCCTGTTAGCAAGCTCATGCACTGAACTATGATGAAAATTACAGCAGATGATAGTTTACAAGTAATTCCTTCAGAAATGCTAGAAGGCAGGTGTTTAAAAGAAAATAGCAATAACAAAATGCTAACTAAAAATTTTCGCTTTATCAATTAACTTTAGCAATTAGATATTTTCCAAAGGTTACAACTTTTCTGAACTGAATTAAAAATCTAATTAAGCTGGCTGTAACAAAGATGACTAATCTTCATGACAAGTGGCAAATCCATAATATCCTTTGTCATCTCACTACAATGCTAAAAGTCAGAGATGACAATTTGTGGGAGGGAGCACTTTCTGTTTGCATTAACAGTTACCCATTTCTTTGAAAAGTTTGAAATCTATGCCCTGTTCTTTAATTTACTAATGCACACTGGAATTAGATTAATAATAGAGAATTACTATGGGACTTTTGTATGCTCGTTTTATGACAAATTCTACTATTCAAGGTCACTCCTTGTGGGCAGGCACAGGTGTCTATTCTCACTGATAAGAAAAATTGTCTTTTTTCTGGTGTGTTAATATAAAGAGATGCTTGGCAAAACTGTCACAACACATGACCTTTCTGTAGCTGAGAGCATTTGCGGTATTGCACAAGATTCCCATCTAAAAACTTGTTTATTTGGCACCTAATAGAAATGGGCTACATGCCATCCTCACAGATGGCAGTAAGTGTTCACGACTCTACTATCATGTAGCTCAAGAAATGTGAGAGTTAAGGGCAGAGTTTCTTATATGAGAACATTCACATGTTGTCATGTTAAAGTTATCTGCCATTGTAATACTGCTGTGAGCTAAATTAACCTTCTAAGTGTGAAAATAAATTTTGCAAACAGGTAAAGGAGTGTTGAACTTGTTAAGAGTGACCTACAAGGAAAGAACATGAATTCAAATGCCTTGAGTGTTTCCTGCATACAGTTCACTTTGCCCTCCAAGGTTTCTTAAAGACAGATGAGAAAAAACAAGTTGAGTGACATTTCCAAACTCCAAATCTTGGAACCAGAAATCAGCGGATATTGACACATTACATTAAGTGCTTACCTCTTGTTGTAGAGGCAGAGCTTTATCTCAGTCTCCAGCTGACTGAAATGCAAGTTGGACGCTGCAGGTCTGAGACTTTGCACATTTCCAACAGCTGCTTGTTAAATCAAGTTTGTTTGCAGAAAACAATCCACATTAATACTTCCTGAGACTTTGAAACGTGATTTTCTCAAGGTTCCCATGAACTGAGCTGCATACTGACAGGTACTGAGCAGGACTGGGAAAAATGGGAAAACATGCTGCCTAGTTTAGTTATATTAGAGTAACAGAGCATTTGAGTTTACCTGGATGTAAAAGTAAATTTAATTTCTAAGACTAAAAAAGAAATTAGAAAAAAATGTTCATAAATGACAAAACATGGAGAGAGACATTTTCAAAGTTTATTTTATAATAATCTATCAGAAGAACTAAAAAGAAGGTAGGAACTCTTTGTAGGAAGAGTTTGTCTATACTGCAAAATCAAATAATAGGGCTTTTAACCCAGTAATTTGACATGAGAAGATTCCAAACAGCACAAATTCATTAACAGGACTTAATTTTTTCCTTTCAATTTCAAGAACAGCATTATAAAAATTAAAAACAAAACAAGAAAAAACACAAGAGAAAGAAAAACAGAGAGATAATCAGACTTCTATTCATTCTCTCCTTCTCCTGTTACTGAGTTCAGAACTGTGACCATGTTTGTGCCTCTCTGTTCCTATCTACAGAATTTTAAGAGTAATGTTGACCTCTCCAGTGAAGTACTTCTCACCAGCAGCATGAAATGCACTGTGTCAGAGTCAAGTACTACAAATGTAAGGTAAAGTGTAGAACATGCAAAACAGTGCTGGGGATCTCTTCCACCAACATCACTGCCAAACAAGAGAAAAACAGAAAATCAATTTCCATTTCAACAGCTTACACCATGCTAGCTTCTTTAAAATAAATGTTTAGATAGTGCTGCACTGAATTCCTGTTGAAAAGAATTGATGTTTGTCAATTTAGAGTATTTCTGGTTTAGGAAGAAGGATTTTATCCATGATCCAATTCATAAACTGTAAGTTTTATCGACTGATTCTGGTAATGTTTGATGAAAAATAAGTACTTCTTAGGACAGTATGACTTCTTAGGACAGTACTTCTTAGGACTGAATGACTAGAAGATACAGGAGGACAACTAATACAGTCTTAAATACTGGCCATTTGATTTTACATTTGATAGCCATTTCCCTATAATTAAGGAATATGGTACTTTCACACAGCTGGGGATATATCATTTACCGTTTTTACATATGCCACTAAACTTGAAGATAAATCTTCTGAAAGGTCTTAACAGGAGAGGTGCTTGAGGAATGGTGGAAAGCCATTGTCACTCCAGCCTTCAAAAGGGGCAAGAAGGAAAATCCAGGATATTACAGGCTAGTTGGCCTCACCTTCAGCCCTGAAAAAGCCTAAAAGAGCTCATTCTGGAGGATATCTCTTAGCACATGGAGAAAAGATTATCAGTAGTGGGCATGGATTAACAAAATGGAAATCACAGTTCACCAAAACAACAGCCTTCTATAATGGCATGACTAGTTGGCTAGATGAAAGAGCAGCAGTGGATGTTGCCTACCTCAACTTCAGCAAGGCTTTTGGCACTGTCTCCCCTAACACTGTCATATATAGTCTTAGGAAGCATGGGTTAGATGAGTGGACAGTGAAGTGGACTGAGGACTGTTTGAATGACATTGCTCAGAGGCTTGTGGTCAATCACGCAGAGACTAGTTGGAGGCCTATATTTAATGGTGTTCCTCAAGGGTCAGTACTGGGCTCAGTCTTGTTCACCATCTTCATTAACAACCTGGACAAAGGAACAGCGTACTTTCAGCAAGTTTGCTGGTGATATGAAACTGGGAGGAGTGGCTGACACACTAGAAGGCTGTCCATCTGAACATGCTGGAGAGATATGTGAAGGGGAACCTCATGAAATTCAACAAGGGTAAGTGTAGAGTCCTGCAGCTGGGTGAAAATAACCCCATGCACCAGTACAGATTACGTAGGGGTTGACCTGCTTCAAAGCAGCTCTACAGAGAAGGACCTGGGGGGTGATGGTGGAAAACAAGTTCCTCATTAGCCAGGAATGTGCCCTTGTGGCCAAGAAGGGCAGTGGTATTCTGGGGTGCAATTAGAAGACTTGCCAGCAGGTCAAGTGAGGGTCTCCTCTACTCTGTCCTGGTGAGGCTGCACCTGGAGTATTGCGGAGTATTGGAGTATTGTGGAGTTTTGGGCTTCCCAGCTTACAATGGACAGGGAACCACTGAAGAGAGTCCAACAGAGGCCTATGAAGAGCATTAGGGGACTGGAGCATTCCTCTTAGGAGAGACTGAGAGACCTGGGACTCCTTAACCAGAAAAAGAGAAGATAGAGAAGGGATCTTACCTACATGTGGGTGGGTGTCAAGAGGATGGGGAGAGATTCTTTTCAATGATAGGACAAGGGCCAATGGGCACAATCAGAACACAGGAAATTCCACCTACAGATAAGGAAAAACTTTACCTTGAGGATGAAGCACTAGAATAGCCTGCAGAGAGAGCTTGTGGAGTCCCCTGTGGTGACTCTTAAAAATGTGCCCGGACACATTCCTATGTAACCTGATTGACCTGAACCTGCCTTAGCAAGTGAGTGGGACTAGATGATCCCCAGAGGTTCCTTCCAACTCCTGCCATTCTCTGATCTTGTGATTCTGTGATCTTTTATCATTCCCTTCAGTCTGTTCATGCAGTATTTGTGAACTTACAAAGATGTCCATGTATGAATTTGCAATAATAATGGGCCGATTAGCTTACACAAGTAATTTCTGCTTGGTAATGAGTTCACAAAAACACTCAAACTCACAACTGGAGCAGAAATAACAAGCTTCAGATCTGTAATGTTGCAAATGTAGTCTTCAGTTTCCCCAAGAATATAGTTTAAAATGCTTTTAAGAACAGAAATGAAGCGCTATTTTAAAAATCACGTGTGTTTTTTATAACTCTTTTCAACAATAAACTGCTTTACTAGAAAATGCATGAACATTATACAGAAAATAAATTGTATATGATTTGGACAGCTTCTTATTGAAGTCTAAATATGTTTTATTAATATTGTGGAGCTAGTGTTGAAACTAATCGCAAAAAGCACACAAATGTTTATCCACAATTCCATGTGTTTAAATGAGTATCATCTTTTTAAGACCTGAAACTCATTGTACCATTTGTCGTATTAACTTCAAGTCCTTGATGCAAATTCTTCAATAAATTGTCATTCAATTTAAGAAAGCAAAACTATAGCACTTTCTAGTTAATATTTTCCTATAAGCACATAATAATTTATGTTGCAATTTATACATTCCGATAGAAAATGACTCTTCAAGAACAATTCGTTTTTTCCCCCCATCCGATATTAAGAGAAGAACCTGATATATAGAGGACATCTGGACATGACTACATAATGTTATTCTATTTTCAGCAAAACAATGTATTTTATGTCTCTGATGTAACTGGATATTTAAAAAAAATAATGCACAAAACATGTCTCTTGATGGCTGAAAAAAAAAATGGTTTTTGAGTACACCTACCTGTATCCTTTCACTAGGATATGATTTTCAGATTTACTTCCTAAAGCATGACCAAAAGCTAAGCCCAAAAGTTATGGGTCCTTTTGCCCCAACGTCTATCTTAATGATACTGACAACTAAAGAGATTTCTGCAATCTGCATAATGCCACAAAAACCTGGGCTGACACTACAGGAGAGTGTAAGGACTTTCTATGCCCTGTTTGAATCCTGCTTCTGGTTATACACTTTCCTTGGAGAACTTATTGCAGCTGCAGTACAAACTGATATTGATAAATCTATTTTCCTCTTCTCCTTTCCTCTCTTCAACAAAATTTGTTTTGCAAATACTAGTTCTAACAATTACTGGAAACTGATCCTAAACTTTGCAATGAAAGCCTTTTAGTGTTGCTTGGTTGGTTTGTTTGGGATTTTTTCTTCCCCCACAATATAATGCCATTTCATCCAGTTGATGATTTTCAGGCAGTTCTCACAACTACATATTTGTGTCTGAATCTACTTTACATTTGCTTTAACTAAAATCAGTTTTTACTAACTTTATAGAGTATCATATAACCAGTCAGGGTTGGAAAGGACCACAAGGATCATCTAGTTCCAGCCTCCTGCCATGGACAGGGACACCCTACCCTAGATCAGGCTGGCTAGAACCTCACAGTATCACAGTATCACAGTATAGCAAGGTTGGAAGAGACCTCAAAGATCATCAAGTCCAACCCACTACCACAGACCTCAAGACTAGACCATGGCACCAAGTGCCACGTCCAAACGTGCCTTGAACACCTCCAGGGACGGTGACTCCACCACCTCCCTGGGCAGCCCATTCCAGTAGTGANTGATCATCCTTGTGGCCCTTCTCTGGACACATTCCAGCATGTCCACATCCCTCTTGTAATAGGGGCTCCAGAACTGGATGCAGAACTCCAGGTGGGGGTCTCACCAGAGCAGAGTAGAGGGGGAGAATCACCTCCCTCGACATGCTGGCCACGCTTCTCCTGATGCAGCCCAGGATCTGACTGGCTTTCTGGGCTGCAAGTGCACACTGCTGCCTCATGTTGAGCTTCTTGTCCACCAGCATCCCCATATCCCTCTCCTCAGGGCTGCTCTCCAGCCAGTCACTGCTCAGGCTGTATTCGTGCTGGGGATTGCCTCGACCCAGCTGCAAGACCTTGCACTTGGTCTTGTTGAACCTCATGAGGTTGGCTTGTGCCCACCTCTCCAGCCTGTCCAGGTCCCTCTAGATGGCATGCCTGCCCTCCAGCGTGTCAGTTGCACCACACAGCTTGGTGTCATCAGAAACTTGCCAAGGGTGTACTCTATACCTCTGTCCATATCACTGACAAAAATGTTGAACAAGACTGGTCCCAGGACTGATCGCTGAGGGACTCTGCTTGTCACTTGCCTTTGCTTGGACATTTGTTGGGTTGTCATGAGACAGGAAAAGAGAGAGCACTATAGAGATGGACATCTGTACATCTTGTTTTCCGGAAACACTGAAAACTGCAGGTTCTTTCCTCAGAGGAATCATGATCCCGATTACATGGATAACAAATGGTGAAAAAATGGGAATAGCAAAGGGAACAAAGTGATGACGCTGGTGCTCATGAGCAACTAGAGGAAAATTCATGCAGGTACCTCAGGCATCAGCCCAATTTAAGACTCTTTGCTTCTCTGTTCCATTCCCCCATCCCACCTAAATGAATAATTTGTTTTGAACTCAGAGTTAAAATTCAGATTAATGGGAAATCAAAGTGAGAAAATAATCTATGAAAGGTCTATCTCTAACACAAATCTTTGAGAGATCAAGAGAAGTAGTTGAACGTGTGCTCTTTGAAACCATGTATAAGGAAAATAGCCCGCAAAACCAAGATCAAAACAGAAAAGCAGGAGCCATGTCTGTTAGCCTTCATCCTAAGTGCAAATTTTACTGAACATGACAGGATTTTTCAAAAATTATTTTGGACTCAGCCAAAATTACTGAAATCTAACCTGCAGATTAACAGAAAGACCACTCATAAAAGAGAAATAAATACTTCAGTACAATACAATAACCATTTAGTACTTTATTGTCACAACTCCTCTGTCAAGTAGAATGGGAGAGGACTATATCATAGTCATAGAATGTACTGAGTTGGAATGTACCTCTGGAGATTCTCTAGTTCAATGTCCCTTGCAGTAAGCAGGGTTATCCCAATTAGATCAGGCTACTCAGCGCCTCATCAAGCCTCACCGTGAATGTCTCCAGGTATGGGGCCTCCACCATCTGTTTCAGTGTTCCACCACACTGACAATAAAGAACTTCATCTAATCTCCAATTTCATCCTACCCTTCTCTAGTTTAAAACCATTGCCCCTTGTCCTAGTGCTACATGCCCTTTTATACAGCCCCTCTCCGGCTTTCTTGTAGGCCCCCTTCAGTTACTGAAATGCTACTGTAAGGTCTCCCCAAAGCTTTCTCTTCTTCGGGCTGAACAACTCCAGGTCTTTCAGCCTGTCTTCATTACAGTGCACCAGCACTCTGCTCATTTTTGTGGCCCTCCTCTGGACCCTCTACCATCGGGTCCCTGTCCTTCTAGTGTTGAGGACCCCACAGTTGGACACAGTACTCTAGGTGAGGTCTCACTAGAGCAGAGTGGCAGAATCACTTCTGTTGCTCCGCTGGACATACATTTTTTGATGCAGCCCAGGACATGATTTTCTTTGTGGGCTGCAAGTGTGCATTGTTGGCTCATGTCCAGCTTTTTATTCACCAGTACCCCCAGGGCTGCTCTCTATTACACCATCTCCCAGCCCGTACTAATAATGAGAATTATTATTGTAAATGTAGTAAAATATAGTTGTCCACAGACTTCCTCTAGAGTAGTAGAACTAACATATACATAGGGTTCATATACAACCATAGCACCTTTCACTTCTGGGAGAAGGACTTTGGAAACAATTTTTGCTGTGCTTTTGCAACCTCTCCTTCCCCCATTCTCCAGAGAACAACAACAAGAACAAAACCCAAAACAAACCCACTCAAAACAATCGAGGAAATTAAAAAAAAACTAAGAAATTCTCTACTGCAATAACTTAAAAAAACCCAATATGATCCCTTTGATAGTCTTACTAGCAGTTATTAACATATCGCTTTGGAGCAGAAGGTCTATTTAGTGAAACAGATTTCATGTTTGAATATGATGCTAAACTTGAGGGCATTCTAATTTCTTGTAGAGAATTTATACTTCACAAGATTGATGAGAAACAAGTTGTAAATAGTGATTAAAAAACCAAACATGACAGTGTTTCTCATGTCTCACAAATGTATAATAAAATTAAACTTTCATGTATTCTTAACATACATGCCTTCTGGTGGAGGCTATATAAAACAGAAGCCCAGACCAAGTCAATAACAGTGATTACTGTATTATTCCTACTTTCTGATATTCTTTCTCCAAGAATTCACAAGTGACCACAAGGTGATTGATAAAGAAACTTGTCCTAGGCAGTCTTCATGCTATGTACAAGCTTCAAACTCAGTCAAAACTCAAAGGCATCAGAGCAAACAGCCACTTTGGAGCATGTGGTGGAAAAGCCTCACTACTTCATTAGACTTAAATATCAAATATTTTTCAAAGAAATCTGCTTCATATAAGTTCAAGTCCATTGCTGTTGATCTAAGGAGTATGTATTTCTGTATTTCAGATGCTTGTCAAAATCAGACCATTCATCAAGGGTCACCTGTCACTAAGCAGAAAATACGACGCTGCAGCTTCATTATTCTGTTACGGGAGAAAGCAAGCAGGGTGGAAATACACAGAAGAAATTTATTCCGTTCTATTGTGCCGAGAGAGAAATTTTATCAGGAAATTCATAGGGAATCAGTCCCAGTGCACCATTTAATAGATTAGAAGCCTTTGTGTAAAGCGGCATTCAATCCACTTTTGGTGTCAGGCTTAAAATCGAAGAGGCAATTACACACATCTCTTCGGAAAAAAATTATTTTGATTGCTTGAAAGTACCAATAAGAAAGGATGCTTTGCAGAACTCAAAGAAATTAGTAAAACACAGAAGATTGATGGAAACTTTTAAAAAACTATGCAACTTGTCTTGTGCTGTGAATTTGTACATAGTGGCCAGTTCATCTTTCCACTTGAGTTGGTTGCTCTGATGGTAAACACAACTTAGAATTAAGTAACGGAAGGTGGACCAGGTCACCACCAATTGCAACTTAAATCGAAAAAAAACCAAACCCAAAAGCTGTACAGAAATCTAAAAATCTTTTCATCAGTACCAGGTGAACAAAACATAACTCCAAGAGAAATTCTCTTTTAGCCTTGTGATTGCCAAGACAACCCTTGCCGCCACGCAGTGAATGCACAATGGAAGAAAAGGAATTGTAAAAATACCTGCCAGACCTCTAGTTGTCACTAATGGCAAAGGCTTTTGGTCAAACAACATTTTCAAAGCCTACCTTCCACTAAAGGTTAGGAAGAATGCCTTCCAAGTCACTCCATTTTATGGTAGTTTTTTCTACAAGTGCTATTTAATTTTTTTTCAAGAAGTGATCAAAGTATAGGGTTTGGTGGTGGTTTGTGGTTTTTTGTTTTTTTTTTTTTAATAATAACAGTGGAAGGGAGAGAGGTAATGACTCTGGTCTCCCAAAATAGAAAACGGTTGCTGTGTTTCGGGCAGAGCTCCACTATTGCTTTTGTAAATGTACTAATGAGCCATTGTCATACTTGTGCCAACCTGGCATTAGCAGTCACCATAAATTTACTGCAAGAACACTGCTGTTTGTAATTAGCTCTTCATTACACAATCAGGCTGATTTAGAGAAGCTCTCATATGATTTGCTCAGCAAATGAAGCAATATAATTACACCTCACTTGAAATCAACAAATTAGACTGCTGTTTGCAAGTGGTTGTATTATGTGCTGGTAGCAGTCTAGCAATTGCAGGCCTGTTGCAGCCTTTAGGACTTAAGTAAGCATAATTAAAGTACTGCATATTTTTGGATTTGCAAGATCAGCTACATAATAGTCATAGAAGTCACGGTTCTTTTATCTGAAGAAGGACCCAAGATTTATGCACCACAAACTTTTTGAAAGCTTAAGTTAGAATATTGATAGCACCTAACAATACCCATAGGAGTCAGCTAAAAACTGCAGCAAGGAAATTGTCAAAGGAGCCAATGTTTGCTTCATCTGGTTTATTCTGAAGTAAGCATTGAAGATGTACTCAGATCAAGAAGAGAAGAAAGTTATAAGCTATATCTTTGTTTTTGCACATCCTTAATAAAAGCAAATGCAACTCTTTATATTTTATAAAACATTTCTGAAAAATTCCTCTTTTCCAGGTACATGGTTTCATGTCAATCTATTGGATGATTAAGAACAATGAAGACTAAATCAACCATTTGAATGCCACAAAGAAGCTTAAATGTGAGAGGCAAACCAACAAGAGTTCTTAAAACAAATATATTGCTGAGTGTACATTCGCATCAAGAATTAAAAGCACACAACAAATGTTAAGCGTAGACAGATGAGACTGTGAGTTAAAAAAACAACCACCTTGTAAACAGCTGCTTAGGAGGGATATTCAGGTATAATTATTTACATTATGCTACTCTAATCAGAGAAGTCAGAATGTCTTGAAGACACTTTATCTGCTGACACTGAGGAGGCAAACACTATAATAAGCCCAATATTTGTTATTATTAGCCAGCCTATTCACAATAGCAATGAGGGATATTCAGCTCTTCTACTCTGCTTTAGAACAACTTTACGAGTTACTTTCCTTTAAGTAGCAGGGTTACTAAGTCCTGTGGGTTTGGGATCCTCTTGGCTTGCCAGAGGAAAAGTCAAGAGGCTGAATATTTGAAGACCAGATGGTCTTGAAAAAATACTCCCCAAAATTATAAAGACTGACAGACATTTCAGTTGCTGAGATGCACTGAAACCATCGTTCTTCTTTAAGAATGGTAGGCCATCTATTTATATAACTGGACAGCTACAATTCTCTTAAGATTTGGCAATCTAGCATCTACCAGTGCAGTAGAATTTCCTTTGCTATGCTGTTGGGTTTTTTAGTTGTTTTTGTTTGGTACATTTGGGGATTTTTTGGCAGACAGGAAATACAGGCTGATATTTCAGATCTGATCAGGGAAAAATAGTACTGTGCTACAAACTGATACAATCTTGGTCATCCTTTAATTTTGTCAGACAGTGAAAAGACTTATGGGTAGGAAACATCACAACATCAGCAATGACCTCATTATCAATGAAATTTATCTAAAGTTAAGCTCAGGATACAATTTCAAAGATGTATTTTTTTGATATCATGAATGAATGCTATGTTAGTACACAGTGGAAAAAAAAAAAAACTACATGAAGAGAATCAAGTTTTTACTGCATGAAGAGAAACAAGATTTTACTGCACCCTGAGCAATACTCAAGGTATTTGAATAATTTAATGAACTTCAACTCAGATTTTTAAATTCCCTGTATTTTACATTTTTGCAAAAGATCGAAGCAAGGTAGTCAAAGAAGACCACAGATCAAAATAAGAAAGTTCAGAAAGAGAATGTTAAAAGGAGCATCTGAAAGGGTAAAAAACAGCCCTAAAGCACTGAGGAATTTTTGGGAGACTTTGTTCTGTTTGAAACAAACAACTCTTTGGTTACACAGCAATAAATGTACAACAAGTTTTAAAAAAGTAAGAGCGAGGGGAAGAAATTTGCCTGGTCAAAGAGCAAGGCAGCAAAGCCTGTATAAAGTAAGATTACACTTGAAGTCAAAGCTAAATGATTAAAAGCCCTCATGGCTAGAAAATTAAGTGTCCTATCTCAGAAACTTAGGACTGCAAAGAGTTTTGAGGAACAGCTTGCAAAAATACATGTGCCTAATAATAAATTGTTTTCCAAAGAGGAAAGTTTGCCCAAAAGTCAGATGGCTGTATAACAGCATCAGGACAGTGGCAGAAATCTATCCAAGCTATGTGGCACCTGCATCCACTGTAAAAGAGTTTGTGGTGATTTTCACATTACAGCTTAGCACAGTTACAGCGGGAAATCTGTCTCACAATTAACCATTAGAAGAAGCTGTGGAACAAGTTTATACTACAGAGTACCAGAAGCAGAGGCTTCTTGAAGTTTAGGGGAGCCCCAGAATAAAATGGCTAAATTGTAACTGCAGCACAGAATTACCACTTCAGATTTGGCCGGTAGAGAAATGTGGCAAACACAGCCTCAGGATTTAAGAAAAGTGTTTGCAGGATGTGGGAAACAACAGCTCCTCAAGTCTGATGACAGTATCAAGAAAACTGATAGGAAGTGCATAAAACTATAGAGCTTACACACATATAAGTAATGTACCATTCATATAAAGCCTACATGATTTTTGTACCAAAGATAAAAAGAGAAAGCAACAAAAATGCCAAGGAGGGAAAATTCTTTTCATTAAAGGATTAATGCCTTATCACAAGACTAAATGGCAGGTAAATTGTTGGTTTCTACATCAGAGGGAAGTCAACATTGGTTTTGTATAAGTCCAGTTTAGAGTATTTTGCAAGCAAACTTTAAATTATTTAGATCAGTAATACACCAGAAGGTCTACAGTGGAAAACATTCAGTAGTGATTAGGTAATATAATCACACCTGGTAAATCTTAAATTTGCATATTTGAGATCTACAAAAGCTACAAAAAAAAAAAAAAAAGCAAGGAGAGCAGGGTTTTGCTTTCAACTAGAAATCAAATCATGTAGACTAGCAGAGATGATAAAATACTTTAAAATCAACTAATATCATAGGATTGTTTAATGTATACATAGACATACATAAACATCTACATAAACAAAACCATTATGAAGACTAGTAAAGATATTACTGATTTCACAACCATAAACACTTTCAAAAACAGTAAAAAGAAATTGTGGGCATTCAAACCTAGCACACCTAGAGATGAGCTCATAAGAGAGCACTTTGATGCCCACAGATTTGTTTTATGCCTCAATAAATATGAGGGCAAGTAGAAACGCAAACACTGCAAAGTGGACCTGAGGAAGTGAAAAGGCTAGAGAACAATGTGACAGATCTAGGAGTTTTTATATATATATAAAGTGTGTATATATATATATACACATAAAAGGTACATATTATGTACTTAACACAAAAATGCTACATAAGGATAAGTGATAAACACACACAACACCTTTAAACACATTTTATTTTTATTTTCTGCTTCATTCTTTACTAAACATCAGGGATAGTAAATTAAAATTGAAAGTTTTGGTTTGCTGGTTTTGTTTTTTTTGTTTGTTTGTTTTTGTTTTTTTTTAAATGCAATATTATTTGTGCTTTAAAGAAAGCTGCCTGCTTTCCTCCCAGTTTTTGCTTTCTGGGTAAGTTCACCCAGAATGTTTAAGTTGCTTTTATTTTTCAACCATGCAGAAGTTCTTTGGTGTTCTGCAAAATGCCACCAATTTGCTACTATGTTTCCATTACCTATCTCTCCCAATTTCATATCAGAAACAAAAGTAATTCTCTCCTAGTTTCATACCATAAAGAAAGCCATTCATGCTAACGCTTTTGGCTGTCATCTTCATAGTACAATCAAAGTGGCTAACTCACGTTTCCTAGCTGGAAGAAATTTGGCTGCCTGAGTTGTGACAATTAATCCAAAGAAATGACAAGACACAATGAGCAACATTCATTGATCTAAGGAGTACAGAAATTAAAGCCTGCACATAGCTAAATGGGGAATTAATTGAAATTGAATGAAGTTTCAAAACCACGATCTAATCCTAACAAAAGTGCTTTAAGATGTACTGAGATTGATACTATACACATTGACATTCACGCTGTAGAAGGAAACTTTAAGATCAGAGTTAGGAGTATGGGGTTAACAGTATACATTAGCACAAAACAGGAACAGTTAACTGCTTTATGGTATTCCAAGTAGTATATGACTGTGTAGTTTTCAGAATACAGTGTTAGAAAATTTTTAAGTTATTTCCATAGAAAACTATAACCACTTTCAAGAAGGTACCACCTGTCACACAAAATGAGAAAGGAATTAAGTCATGAACAAAAAAGCGTAACTGCCTCATGTAAGGGCAAGCTTAATTCAAACTAAAGCAATTTTCAAGCCACTGCTATCGGTTACTTTTTAAAGACACAGTTAAAATTAATTGTTTGTTATAATATTTATATTTTTCTATGTGCTTTGTAATAATTCCTACATGCACTAACTGAGATCAGGACTATGGTAGACACAGACAGACCATATACCCCAAAACCAATTCTTGCTTCAGAGCCTGAAGCTGACTTCAAGATCATACAACAGGATAAAATGAGAACTGAAGAAATTCAGTCCTAAAGGGTTCACCAGCATTTACTTATTTTCTAATTTTACCCTACTGTTACAGTACTTGCATCTGTTTGCCTGCAAGGCATTTGCGTGAATCTAAAAAACTTCTGGAGAACTATTAAAAACACAGTCTCAAAGAAAGTTTAACAGTGTGTTTTCAAAAAAATCCAACCAAACAACTCCACCCTCCCCCCACCAAAACCCAATAAAAAAACAAACCTGAAGTTTCTTTTCCGTTGTACTTTCTGCCATTATTGAAATAATTTTGCTGCTGTTACTAGTGGGCAGTTGTGGACATTTGAGTTAGATTCCTACCTCAGAGAAACTTGGAGGTGGAAGCTCTAAGGCGAACATTCTGGGGATAGGCCATAGAATGGCAACAATGGATAAGTTAATATAATCTCATTGGAGCATCAAAAGCTTTATGTCTGGAAGCACAGTTTGTACTTTCCCCTTGCTGTTTCCGCCGCTTCGCCTGCGCCTGCTGCTGTCTTCCTCTGCCTCTGTTTTGGCTGCTGCTGCTGCTTCTGCTGCTTTCGCCGCCGCTTGACCCCTTCCCCATCTTCCTTCAGGTTGTTAGTTGTATTTTTTCCCTTACACTGTTATATTTAGTTTAAGAAATATAATTTTTTTTTTCCTGACTTCACAAAAAACAATACGTGTTGTGGTAAGTTTATTCTACCAGGGGAGGGATCCACCCTAACCTGGTATAGCAGTTAGGAACTACCTAGAGAATAAATTGTAGCAAAAAATATAGCGTAAATACAGATGCTATGCTCTAAGTTTCAGTAGATAATTTCTTAAGAATAATTTAAAGTCAAATTTGTGTGAAAGTCTAGAACAAGAATCACTTTTGAGAAGTAAGAGCAATTAGGCTTAGCTAAGTCAGAAGGCAAGTAAAAAGTGTACCCACATAAGAGCTGAACTCAGATTCCTGAGAATCTTATCTATTTCTCCTACATTCCCCGTTTAGCTGTCAAAACATCTATACAAACACATACAAGTTGAAGACTGTAATTGTGAAGATGTTAAGGAACAGATAGAAGTGGAAAGGAATAAAACCTGTATTTTAATCAAAAGCCTACTTTATTTTCCTGTGTAATTTGGTCAGGTCAGAGGCCCCAAGGATTTAATTTTCACACGCAGCATTGTAAGATCATTACATTTTTTAAAAGAAAAACAAGTAACAAAATGAGGAGAACCTTGGGAAAAAGCACAAAGCTTTAGAAATTGCACAGAGAACATAATCCATTTTCAGTTCCTTTCCTGAAAGTTACCCACAAAAGACTCCGGTTTCTGAACAGCTAAAATCAATATTCACCTCACAAGGCAAATGGATTGTTCACTATCATCTGTCTAGCAGCACACTCCACACATGTGGCCAAATTTTATGCAGAAATCATACTTGATCTGCAGCCTACAAGCCTGGTAGATGCTAGATGGATAAGAAATGCACATACAGTTTCTTGTTTAGTCTTTAAAATAGCAATACATTACCATTTACAGTAGACTTCATACAACACCATAAGCTAAAATATAATTAATTGCTAAGAAAGCATGTGTTTAAAGTTAAGAAGAGGTTTTAAAGTAACTACAATGGTCTGAGGGAAAAGTTAAGCACCAAAAATGTGAATAATTTGCTACACCTTTTTGTCCTTTATTTTTCATTGTCTTTTCTGTCACAACCCACAGTCAGCTTAAATCACACCTGACAACCCTGCAGAAAGGCTGTAAAGGCAGCAATTAGGAACACTGAAAACACTCAAATAATTTATTGTCACCTTGGGAGCAATTTGTGTCTGTTACTAAAAAACCACTAAAGTCTATCATATCACAAGACAGTCTTAGACCAAACTGTCTCTCAACATCAAGAAAGAAAATTGGGGAAGTGCTGGCAAAGAGAGGAGAACTGAGCAGAGCCTGTGGTGAACTCTTTGCTGAGGCATTAGGAAAAGGGGAGAGCATTTGCAGTAATTGGTCCACTTCTTTCTATCAAAGGTAACTTATTCCTGTTCATTTATGTCATTCCCATTTTATATTCTGCCTGCAATGAACAACTTTTCAGAAAAACAGCAAGCAGAGTCAGATTTCCATAATGAGTGAGGAAACACTGAGGCTGTGATAATTGGTTTTAAAGATCAAGGACATCAAATGAAAGTCCTCTCCTTTATTTACTTACTTTATAACATAATTTATGCTATGGTGCTATATCCTGAAGTGTCACTTCTTGTAACATCTACTTTATGGAAAAATTAAACTGATAGTTGAATAATTTATTCTATTAAAGACAATTTCATTACTCAGCTACAGTTCTATGACCAAAATAACTTAGCCATTTTGACTCTTTTCTTCATATTTTATTATCTTAACGATTTATCGAATTATTTTCAAATCTGACTTTTATGCTGAGGCTAGACAAAACCTGAAATTGCAAATAATTAACATAATGCCCATAAGGTCAGCTGAATTATAGAAGCAACTTACTCTGTGTAGCTGCTGACCTTCCACTTCAACATAAGGTCAGCAAGCTTAGTATGACTCAATTCACTGCTTATACCGCAATTAAGGAAACCCCTTTAGAAGACTGCATCATTCAGTGTGGGTCTTTTTATTAATATGGAAGTATTTATTTCGTTTTTCCAACATGTGATACTTACATAGGTTACTTTAGCAGCAGTATAGTGACACTACAGAGTGCCATGAATTGCACAGAAAATACCAGCCCTTGAATTTTCATTCTGTTGAATGCAGACTTAAGAAAAATGTGTCTTGCTTTAGTCCCTGTAGAGACCTACCAGAGGGATGCACACCTTAAACAACTTCTTTATGTTTTTAACCTCTACAAAATTGTGATTAAAACAGAAGCTAAAACTGCAGTGGCCTTTAAAACAAAAGGAACAGAGAAATACATGGTCACTCAAGTAAAAGCCATATTCTCAAGACAGTATTTGACAGTAATAAAACATCAGCATAAAAGGAAGACTCTAATCTTCTCCAACAAATTCGGCAAAAACAGTTTAAGCTTTCCCTATTATTCATTGTTTGTGTTGTGCCACTCGTGTACATCGCACTTTACACATATCTTGTTTTCATTGCATTCCAGAGCCAACAAACATTTGTCTTACTGTTCAGACAGAGTCATTAACATGTGTTTTGAGGCACCATGAACTGAATGTTTCCAGTTGCTGTGAGATAATTTGCTGGCAAGGCAAGAGATCCAATCAGACCACCAGGGAACCATGTAGAAGTTTAAAACACAAAACAAGAATAAATGTATGCAAATCTAGAGGCCCACCTGAGAACGATCCCACAGCAAATTTCTTTTTTTTCTTGTGGTATTGTATTAACAAAGGCATGTTAACATAAGATGTTCTGTGCCTGTGGAATAGCGCTGGATACCAGCAGTGGTGATACCTGTTCGGACAAAGCTTCTCAAATGCATAATCTTATCTGCTGGCTTAGCATTCCAGCTGGCTAGAGGTACTTCTGGGCAAAATAGTGAATGAGATACTTTCCCTGGTATGAAACCACCACACAAACCAATAGGAATTTTAAGGAGGCCAAGTTCATTCTGCTCAATTAAATAAGATTACGTTGGTTACCCTGCTGAAAAAAATGATTGGAAAAAGACAAAAATAGATTATGACACTGGCAAAGCAAATTTACTGCATGATATCAAAATACCAGGCAGACGAGAATTCCTTTAAGTATGTTCACAGATGTCATATAGCAAGAAAAGAAATTCAAGACAGACCTTAAGACAATAAGAAAGCTGAAAAGAGGATTAAGGGGAAAAAATCCTCTCTCCCTGTAAGACACAGCTCCAATTACAAATAACTTTCTTATACTGGATTGCTCAAGAGAAAAGGGATAACTTGAAATGTCCAAAAGAAATTCTAAATATGTTTCTCAGAAATTAATTATATTTAATTTAGTCTTGTGCTTTATTTTTGCTCACCTCTATCTTTCCTAAACTAGC
Source organism: Ramphastos sulfuratus (assembly GCA_013399055.1). Lineage (NCBI taxonomy): Eukaryota > Metazoa > Chordata > Aves > Piciformes > Ramphastidae > Ramphastos > Ramphastos sulfuratus. The sequence continues at coordinate 35,216 of WBNM01027899.1, read as the reverse complement.
AAAAGTCGCACTGTTTAGTTGTCCTGATGGGAGAGGAAGTACAGTTTATCAAAAACATCTATTGCCAGCTTCCAGCATACAATTTAACAGCTTTAAATTACAGAATTCTCACTGACATAACAGGAAAAAAGAATGTAATCAACATAAGAATCACTATGACGTATTTTGCCCCTATTTTTTTCTTTAAATACAAAGTTTTCCATTTTTTTGCAGTTTTGGTTTTGATTTTTTTTCCTCCTCCCAAACAAATGTCAGGTAATAGCCATCTAGCACTACAAACAAAAAAACACAGAACGAAACCCATGATACTGCATTATATATCTACAGGACATAATTCAAGTGATTTATGGAGTAAAAATTTAAAGAGCAGTTTTCAGAAGAAAGATACATGAAAGCACTAATACCATCTTAATGCTTTTTCAAGCCCTACTCTCTAGATGGCATCACACACAACAGTGTGCCCCACAAAGCTGTCTAACACAGAGGCGCAACCGTTAGATAGATCCATGTACAGTCAGAAATACATGTTTCTGCCACAGTGCATACAAAGACAGCTTGTATCTTCTTGTTTCCACATAACAAAGTTCTCAGTTATGCTTTATCCTAAGGTTATTTGCTTTTCATTATCATCACTTGCATGGATTTTTCTGGTTCAATTTTAAAAGAAAACTGTCTAGATGAATACTATACTCTCTTGGATAATTCCACTAGCTTACTCTTCCTCATACATAATCAATCTGCTCTAAGCCTTTCCTTGTAAAACAGGCAATATACCAAGGAACAACATGCCTTCTGGGATGGAGATTACATCACTGACTTTTTACCTTAACACATCAATCACTCTACTTCAGTTCTCCTTGACAACCACTAGTCCCCTAAAGCCATGCAGAAAAGCAGTGAAGAATGGCATTTTATATCATCCCAGAGTTGCTTCATCAGAGACCCAGAAATGCGCTTTTTTGCAACTCTTTGATTTTTCGTGGCTTAATCTAAGTATTTTAATTAGCTCCTGCACTTTCTGAGTCTTATGCAAACAACGAACATCAGATTTGCAGGTCAGTAAGATACATCAGTCGTTTTAATCCATTTCTCTCTGCATTCACTGTACTTGGCCAGCTCTGGGCACCAGCCAGCCAACCATGGCTTTCATGAGGTACCATGCGGCAGCTGTTAACTTCTAATCAGAGATACTGACCTCTGTTCTGAAGCAATATAGTGTTATTTAAATATGAAAGAAAATATACAATGCCCATTTGAGCAGTTTTTAGTAATATTTCTTATGAAACTGAATAAAAGCAAGTGAGTTGCTCATTGCCTTAATGCATTTTTTCACACTACATTTCTGTAACTAATTTAAATGGGAGAATCAGCATGCGATAGAAGAGTTTCATTTTGGATAGAAGTTTTCATTTTGGTAATTTTAGAACAACTTCTTTCAAAAAAATACCTAGTAAACATCCTTCTTCTTTTATACACTGACAAACCAATAAAAGAGTACCTGAATTCAAGAACAATTTTCATAAATCTAATATTACTGGAGTTTCTGTTTAGTACTTCAAAAAGTAACTTCTAAAAGCCACATATTTTTATATATATATATAAACTAACAAACAAATACTTGGCAGCAATCCATAAGGTTTTATTTGGACACTCCATAAGAATCTTTTTACAGCAAGATTTAGAAAGTATTACATAATACTTTTCACAACATGGCTTTGAGTAAAACAGTCAAATAAATAACCATGCTACTGTCAAAAACACAACGTTGCTCATGGTTCCAGATTTTCTTGAAATATGCCTCGCACTGGGAATAGTAAATACACTAGATTGTTTGCATTTAAATCCAATACTTAAATAATTCCATTTACATTCACAAATATGTTAGACATTGTACCAATGAGACTTACATATCAGATACTAATCAGAAGCACTAACTCAACCTAAGAATTCCAAAGCTCTATCCAGTTATCAAAAGCAGACTGAAAGAACTGCAGCTATATATTGTATTTGTACAGAAATATGATCAGAAAGTCTGCTTTATCTTTACAGCAAATAGGAACTGGCTTTTACACATCAGATTGATATTGAGAAATTAGGAGAAATACTGGTGATTAATCTTAAAATGAAACCTCATGTGGAAAGATAAATAAAAAAAGAAAGTAATCTCTTAAAAGTTTAAAATACTTGTATCAGAACTATGCTTTGGTCTGACATGAGGTTTTTCTACAGATCACTTCTTTTAGCATGATTCCCCTCTGGATTTTCTCTGAAAATATTCTCATTCTTGTCCCTTGGCTCCCTCCAGATTGTGCTGATCAAGATACAGAATCAATACACATTTTTTTCAAGAATAACCCTCATCATCCTTATTCTTTCTCCTGAGCTACTGACATCTGCAATCATACAGGTTCCCTGGGATTCTATAGCCCATTTTCATAGCTATGAAGGGGTGTCAGCTTCAGGGACACAATTTTTTCTTAAGAAAAAAATCTCAAAGAAGCAAGAAAATCTATTTCCCATGAAGAACACACATCTTGAAGGAGGAGACTGAAGATAGGAAACAGAGAGAGAATTTGTGTTTCTCCTCCACTACTGATCTTTTGTATACATGCAGAGATACAACTTTGTTTGCAGGGTTCTGTTACCTCTTTCCTATCTACCTTTTTATGACAAAAAGGCACACACGTTGAAGTGGTTTCCCAGAAACACTCTGCGAGGGTACAAAAAACCCACATATGCATCTGCTATATGACTTACAGTAGCAAGTGCAGTTAGATTGGCACCTTAGAGTTAAAACTTCTGACAGACTAACGTGCAGAATGTAGCCCTGACTTGTCTCACAGCTCATGCTGCTGCTCATGTAATGCAGTAGTGCCACACAGAAAGATTTTCACATCACAGAGAGACTGTGAGGCAGCCAATACATTGGAATAGAAGGTGACTCAACCCTGAAATAAAACATCATCTGCCTCCAGGAAAACTCATTGCAAAACAGACTGAAAATGAAATTACTATGCTACAGTTTCTCAAAGATTTTATAATACAGCATACAGTTCTGGGGATGATTTGGTTTTAGGGGTTTTGAGTGACTCGTTTGTTTATTTGCTGGGTTTTGATTGTCGTTTGTTTTCTGCTAATAGTTCTTGGGCATGATGAGTTTGAAGTTTGTTTTTTTCTAACTTAAAACAGTTTGCTAAAATTAAATCCAGCATTTACCAGTTTAATTAGATATATGATGCAAGAGATACAAACCATTTCATCATAAATCTTTTGCAGTCAACACTTCTTTATACTAGGACAAGCCCATGACTTCTCTTGGAGCTTTAGGTGAACTCTGAAAGTACCCAAGGAGAAGCAAAGCCTCACTACAGCACAGTGGAATGGAGGTGATTGTTCAACTGTATTGGGTTTGGCTGAGCTGGAGTTAGTTCCCCACAGAGCATTTCTAGTGCTGTGTTTTTCAGTGATGTAGCTGGGTGTTGATAACACACCAGTGTTTCGGCTACTGCTGAACCAGGCATCAACAGTAGGCTATGGGGTGAGCATGATTTTTGGAGGGGACACAGATGGGCCAACTAACCCAAACTGACCAAAAAGGGTATTCCATGCCATATGATGTCAGCTCGGACATAAACATTAAGCGAAAGAAGGAAGTATGGGGACATTTGTTGGTGTGGTCTGTCCTCTGGAGCATTTGCTACATGTACTGAAGCCCTGATTCCCAGGAGTGACCAAACACTGTCTGGTTTGATGAGAAGTAGAGAGCAGTATCTTCCTCTGCTCTTGCTTCCACACAAATCCTTTCCTTTGGCTTTGCATTTAATAAAATAGCTTCTATCTCAACTTTATCCTGCACTTTTGTTATATTTTCCCTCTTCCCTGTCCATCTAAGATAGGAAGTGACAGAGTAGGTTTGGTGGGCATCTTGCCCCCAGTCAGGGCCGAACCACCACACATACTAAAAACAAAGATGACACCATAGCCAACAAGGGGGCTAGATTAGTTTACTGTTTGATATTTGCATACAATTTATAGACTTCTACACCTCTTAGAAGGGCTTCCAAACTCTATCTCACCAAAATACAGGAAACTGGCTTTTAATTGCATTTTTATAATACTTTACTGTCACTCATAATCAAGACTTAGCAGTTTAGAATATGTAACATTTGGCAGCTACAGTATAAACTGCCAACTCCAAGAAGGAAACAAAGTTGAAATGGGTAACACTTCAAAAACTACAAACAAACAAAAAAAGGGTGGGGACATAAAGGAGAATAAGAAATTAGCTCACATTTCTTGCTGAAGCTCTAAATTCTGTTAACCTTCCCTCAACTAGCAACACTTACAAGACTGTACAGAAACAATCTGTTCAGAAGTACTAATCAATTACTTTCAAAATTTAATCACTTGCATGTACTACAGGACTACACATTTAAAAAAAAAAAAAAAAAAAAAGGGCTCCAGCTTAATTTGCACTATCAATCTATTTTACATTTCATACCTAACATTAACAGTTGACATCCAGATGACTCACTGGTTAAGAACATAGTTAATTTTTCTCCAAAGGGAAAAAAACAACCAGACAGCATGTCAAAAGAAAATATTTAAGGTCTTGTCAATAACACTGATGAGATCAGCATTTTCATTTGTCCTTAGTACACTTCAATGCTATGTTCATGTATTAGTACAGTTTGTAGCACAAAATTGATTTCTTGTAAGTAATATCAAACTGCCAATAGAAGAAGGAGCTTTACGGATAAGAAGCAAGTACTTCAGTTGGTGTTCTCATATACATTCAAGGACAACAATAGTTTTAGACTTAAATGTAAGTTCTGATTATTTTAATTTTTCCATAATCTGTTGCTTTCTTTAGTTAAAAACTGCAACAGTTAAGACAGCTCAAGAACAAGACTAACATAGCATCTCTCACTCTACACACCTAGAACTACTTTCTGAAAAAATATGTAATAAGGAATAAGATCCTTGAGTAATTTTTTTTCAGTTCTCATCTAAGTGAAGCAGGTATACTTGAAATTTGTTTTAAATGACCACCATTTTCCATTATAACTGCATAATACTTTTAAAAATAAGAAACTTTATGAAGTTAGAATAATTATAAATTGGCCTTAAATGCGAGTGGCTTTCCTTTGACTAGAAATACTGTACCACAAACACAGAAAATGATGCAAAAGGTAAGGGAAAGCTGCTTATATCTACTCTGTGGAGCTGTAGAAACAACTGCTACTCACATCACTGGAAGTTAGAATTCTTATGCCTTATTAATTCTCCTTTAACTTGTCTTCTCTCTCAATATTGATTTGCAATTTGAAGGATGATTGCATGGCTTTTAAAATGGAAGATATAGATGATTTCTTTTTTGTCAGAAAGAAAGCTTTATCGGGTATTTTGGTCTTTAAGATTGCTAGATAGATAGGATAGACAGAAAGGCTCCCCACTCTCACCCAGGTGTTGTACAGGCTGCAATAATACAGGCAATGATAATTCATTGATCAGAATATTTAGAATTCCTTAAAGAAACAGATCAGGAACCAAATCCTACAATTTTTACAGTAAAACACTGAAGAGGCAACCACTTTACAGAGTACAGCCAGAGGACACTAGGAAAATACATAAGGCATGGGAAGACTCACTTCAAAAGACTTCCATACCTGCAAACATCTAAAAATGATTTATTTGGGTCTCTTTTGTGATTAAATGAGGTAGAGACTGCAACTCATGTCTATCTTGCTATATCTAAAGCAACAATTTTGCTAGTTTAATAGGTGTGCACAAACAGCACCTTTACAAAGAAGGTCCATTCTGTTTTCCAAATAATATGTACTGCCATTTAAATGGGCATAAAAAAGAAAATTTAGCCAGACATATACTTCCAGATTTGTTGAGAGAGATTTCTACATATTAAAGATTATTAGGTCCCTAGTAAAGAATCCACATTTTTAATATTATGCATTCCCTCTGACTATTTATTTTTCAGAAATATAAAATATTGTGTAAAAGCATCTTCGCCTAGCAGTAAGATCTTGGCTTATATCTCCCCCAAAAATAGAACAAACCAAAAGCAAAACTTTCCAAACCATCCCTTTTCCCACACTCATCTGCCTCTGACAATAGCAACATTCCAAACCCAGAAATAGCAGAGATTGGAAACCTTCATCCCTGAATACCATGTACATATTTGTAGTATATTTTACAGGTATAATTAGAAATGTTTTCTCTATCACATAAAAGCAAAATCCCTAACAACTACCTGTTCTAAATGGTTAGGATTTTCCATATTCTGTAGAGCATTCATTTTTGCTGAAAGACTTGGTGGTCTGATCACCTCCTCAGCCAGTGTTATATTATGAAACAATACCTAAAGACTGGAAATAATGCCTTCAAACAGGCTTCACATGATATATAAGCTTTTAAAGACGTTTCTTTATTTTTGTTATTAGCTTCATTTCAAGTTAGAAGCACATGTCCTAATAATTATTTCTTGAATTTGTGCATGGGGAAGGCAGATCCAGGGGTTCCTACAGCACATGAACAAAGGTTGTTAAGTCAGTGACCACAAATGAAATCAGGAGATTTGTTTGTCTCTGTGTGCTGCCTGTGTCTGAATGGAATTATGCAGCAGCCCTGAGAGCTGAGAAAATTGAAGCCTGTGCTCTCACAATTCACAAGCGTACAAGAGGATAAAAAAAGAAAAACAAAACAAAGCAAAACACAAAACAAAACAAAACCACAAAAAATCCCTGAAAAAAAGGTATCACAGATAAAGATATTTCATATATGTAACTTGGAAAGGCAGAGGGGAATGATTGAGGGCTTGTGGCATACACCAAAACATCTTGCTTCTGGCCCTCCCTTCCTCATCAAAATCGTCCAATGTATGTGGAACTCACAGTAATTCAGAAAAGCCTGATTTGACTTAGTTCCATATAAAAAAAAAGTACTGGATAAAAGTTATTAATGTTTTGTTCACAAATCAATAACATTTTAAAAGCAAACTATGCATGACAGATCCATGAAAGCATTCAGCCATTTATAAACTTCACAGAATTGCCCATCTGCCTGAAAGATGCATGAGCTGAGTTTGGGAAAACAGTACATAAAGAATCACCCCCCAGGTTGACTGAAATAGCTGGATAGTGATTTCTGAGAGCAACAAAATATTCTTTTTCAAGGTAATTGAGATTAAAATTGTATTTTTGCACAGGAAGATTTGCAGCTAGACAATTCCATTTGTCAATTAATGCATCCTGTGAGACATCCAAGATGCACAGAGCAATGAACAACAAGCGTAAGTACATTTTTGATTTTTGAATGCACAAAATAAAAATCTGCATAAACAAACAGCACTAAACAAAATAGATGTTTTTAGCAACAGGGCCTTCACTTACGCAGGATAAATAAATTAAATAAATACAGATGATGGTGGAACTGCTTGCCATTAGGCAGGAAAGAATCATCAGAAACAAATGCTGTCAAATTATGTATCGTGTTCTCAGCAGAAAAGCATCAAGATTAAATGAATACAAATGAATTGCAGCTCTTTTAATAGTCATAGAAAATATTCTGTAGGCTTTTATTTGTTTTGACAGAAATGGAATATACTAAAGCCTTAATGGAAACTGAAATTATTTTCTGTTTTATTCTGTCTGAAGCAAGGTCAGAATAGATATTAGAGCTCTTTAAACAGTTCTGATTTTGTCAGGGTTAGCAAATTAATAGGACAGGACAAACCTTTGTTCTCACATACAAAGCTCTGAAGGCATTCATTTGCTAAACTCATTACAGGGTTTTTCTTTCTCTGGGTCATGTTAGGATTTGAAAATGAAACACTAACTATTAGCAATGCTACATATAAGAAGTGGTCTGAAAAAAAGACATGAGCATTTAGTTTAGAAAAAAAAAGCATACAGTTAGTAACCAAATCAATGTTCTCCAAAATAATCTCCCAGAGAAACTATGAGAAGATACTATCTACACCCAGGGCTTTTACAGGGTAATATGCAGTCTCAGTATGGAAAAGTGAAATCTTTATCCCTAAATGCTAACATGCAAACTATCACAATTGCTACATTTGATCAAAACTTTTTCATTGTGAATATTCTGGTCATATCTGCACTGTCAGTTGTACTTACAAAAAAAGTCAATTTCTCTGCATGTATGCAATGCTGAAAATAATTATCCACATGCAGTACATTTTTTAAGTTTACCTTCCCTAAGAAACCATGCAGAAAAGAAAATTTCATGAGTTTAGATGTACTGTTTGCAGGAAGTTCAGAGGAATGCACTTCAACTGCTGTCTCACATGACCTGACTAGAAGTTTTCAAGCTGAATACTTTATACATCTTTGAATGATATGTCTTCAGAATAAGTTAATTAACATTTCCATTAAATGCCAATGAGATTCTCAAGATCACCTAATTCATATAATCAACTCTGACATTAAAAAAAATACTTAAAAAAAAATCTTTAAACTTGTAACAGTAAAAAAGGAGGAGGAATATAGAAGAATCTGTGAGAAATATGTATTTTCCCATTTTTCAGCTACTAATGTGCATGTTTCCATAGTTCATTAATTATGATAGCTGAAGAGGGTAACCGTGAGCTAGTTGTTCAGTCTCTTGACAAGTTCTTTAATTTATTACTGCAATACAGGAATGTTTATTTCAAGAGCAAAGGAAAGAGCTGATGTTTGAGAGAAAAGCCATTGTAGAAAAAAATGTTTACTCAGGTTTAGAAATTTTCTTTCCTATTTATGAGATCAAATTTGAGTATTCAACATGAAGAATTTTAAAGTAATTTCAGACATAATTTGATTTAACCTTAAAGAAATGTAAATCAAAGCTGAGATGCATAATAGAAAATACAAAAAGAACAAACCCAAAACTAGAGTGTACTGAATTTATTACAGGAATAAATATGCTTTTAGTATTTCAAGAATATGCAAAATGAATACACTGATTTATTTCTGAATCTACTTTATGTAGCTCATGAATCACATTCTCTGTACAAATAATAAAAAAATAATGACAGAGACAGGACACAGTCTTGATAAGCAGGCTACCCACCAGCTCCTGTCTCAAAAATTCTTAACATATTCACAGGATAAAGAGATCTAACCTACAGCCATTAGCATGGACACACACCTAAAAAGCATTTCACAGGGTGCCTAGGCCAAGAAAGACTGACAGACACAGAGCTTGTAGAAAGATAGCCTTTGTATTCTGACTCCAAGCACTCAAAGCAAAATTGCTAAACAACTGATGGAACTATGTGTAACGTAAAAAATTCATTTCATATTAGTACTGCATAACTCTTTGGGCCCAGCCATCCAGCTATCCTTTTTTTCTTTATACAGCAGAGTCCATCCATCCAAGCCAAGAGCAGCCAGTTTCTCCAGGAAGATGCTGTGGGAAACAGCATTAAAAGTTTTACTAAAGTCAAGGCAGGCAACATTCAAAGCTTTTCCTTCATCCACTAAGTGGGTCACCTTGCCTCGGGAAATCAGGTTCATTAAGCAGGAACTGCCCTTCATGAACTGACTGTGTGGCTGCCCTGCATGTGTTGTGTTGTGTGATACTTAAGATCATCTGCTCTGTGACCTTCCCTGGCACCGAGGTCAGACTGACAGACCTGTAGCTCTCCAGAATGTCCCTCCAGCCCTTCCTGTACATGGGAGTTACCTATGCTAACCTCTTGCAAATACTGATGTACTACCTTCAGGCTTATTTCTAGTGAGCTCGGTTTTGTGCCCTTCCTCCTTCAAATGTTGTTTAAAGCTGTATCAATGAACCCTGCTGGCTCATGTGCTAGGATCCTTTCTCCCCCTTTGAGAGAGTCGTACCCCATCTGTTGATGGCAGGCCTGGTGTCCTGAAAATCAACCCATAATTAAAGACCTTCCAGTGACACCAGACTTAGTTGTGTCATCCACCTCTTCATTTTCTTTCTCAGCTGTTCCAAAATAAAGCAGATCTCTCTAGTCTGTACCAAATTACTAGGGTTTTCCAATGATACTGAAGTCAGCTTAAGTGCACTGGTATAAATATCGATGCATGCAGACTACAGCACAAAATTGTTTTCACCTGTAAAGCTACAACAGAATTAGCCTTCATTTTTCACTGGAATTATTTCAGTTTAGTACTCAGTGAAGGTGACTGATTTGAGTTCCTTTATGCCACTCCTTTTTAACTCTCAACACATGTTACAGCCTGTCCTATTGCACAGCAGGTTTCTGAAGTTTTTCTTATCACATCAACTTCCAAGCACTGGATAGCTCATGTAGGTAGTAGAAAGCTGCATCAACACAGCTCTCCCGGGATAGATATTTATGCTGTACAATATAATGCCAGAGAGACAGTCAAGTTAGCATCAGTTCCAAAAGCAGTTTAGTCTTATAAGCACATCACTTCTCAGCTCATCAACCCTACTTCACTTGGATTTCCCATTTTCAATATAGTAATACTTGTAGTAACAGGGATGCTTCTGCTTCCACCTTTGTCCTCTTACTTTTTTTGTTTGTTTGTTTGTCTGGTTTGTTTTCTTACAGAGGAATATGCTAATTAGATAACAATGCTCAATATGTTCAATATTCCATACTATTACCATCAAAACAAACACTCTTACCATCAAATACAAACCCAGTGACAGTTGTCACAAAATATTGCCATAAAATTAATTGTATAGAATTAATTTTCTGTGTTTCTAAAAGCTTGTTTCTCACCTTTCTGAGAAGCCACACAGTCAGGCAGCTGTTAACTTGCCAGTAAGAGCAAGCATTGTCATCGGTCTCTTCATTTGCCACCACTGTTGCCTACACACACACACAACTGATGGCAGCTAAAGCTTCTTTCTGACTTCCAATATGCCTTGTCCAGGTCCTGACTTTTGCTTCTACCAAACCACTTTTCAATTATACTCCTCCTTGTCAAAGGAAAAGCACATCATAGAACATTCTCCTGGCTGCAATTACCTTGGCCATACACAGCAACAGGAGGCAATCCATTGTCTCCTGGAAAAGTGCTAATGAGCTGTGTTCATGGTAGTCCTTTGGATGCTTTCAGCATAGACACTGTTGTAAGTGTTCTGCATTCTGTGCCCTATCCCCATAGACACACTTTTTTTGCATAGTGGTGAGCTTTCAGGAATCAGTAGACATTCAAGTTCAGAAGTACAGTCTCTGGTATAAAAGGCACAGAATTATTAATATTTAAGAAAAAAAATCACTTTTGTAACTTCAAAGAGCTCAGCTAAAAAGAAAAGTAACTGAGAAAATATATACCATCTCAAAAAACAGGCTCCTAAATTTAAGGGACAGACTTAACGGCATTCCTTAGTAAAGGCTGACTTCCACAACACTGCAACATCCTCTCCCAATTTTCTTTCTAAAATGTTGTATGTTTTTATAATAATGGTAAATTGTTGAGAAGCAAGCTTTCACCATACCAGAGAATTTGCAGGATTTCCTATATATAACGAGGTAGTCATTCGTAGAATATAACCTTCACTTTCATTTCATCAGCAGAGTTACATCCAGCCATGATCTGAAGCCCAGCAACCACAAACTGGAATTTTAAGTGACATGTTACATAAACTCCCTGTCTGCAAGCAAAATAGAGGGAATTTGATCTTCATGCAACAAATAGCGTGCACTTCTTGAGTGAGAAAGTATGCAATCTGGTACACCAGTAGAACGGTTTTGCACAACCTCCCTTACTCTACCATTACTGTATAATGTGACTAATAGAATTTACAGAACTAAAAACCATACAACCTCCATAAGGCCAAAAAAGCATTTAGTAGGCTACTAGGAGGAAGATCTGATCCATTTCACAATAACTCATGTTCACACAAGTTGAAGCACATCAGTGTATTGCAATTCACTGACCAACTAAACTAAGCTCTGAACAAGTAGTCACCGCTTGTATTTGCAAATTGACTTGGATGTTATTAATCTGGGCTATTCAGAAATCTGCATGAAGCAGAAGGCATCTGGTATGGGATAGTATGATACTTTCCAGTGAGTAGTGTTGCAGGAAACAGAGCGAAGCAAGGGAACACAGATAGGAAAATGTAACAGATGACAAAATGAAAAGGGACTGACTCATCAACATGAACATTTTCTAGTTTGTCATTTTCCACCAAAACATCACTTCATTGCCAGAAACAGTAGCTAGTTCTGAACTGCAAGAAACTGCTGGCAGCTAAGTTTACCTCGTTCTTTTTTAAATCCCTGCCAATTTGTATTTTTGTAAACTAAAAAAAAAACAAACACTCGATAATTGTTACTGCTCCTAAGTTCACTGTTTATTTTTTCTTACAGTAAGTTAGAGAATTATGAGGTAAAGTAAAAATGCTTGGTAAGCCTATTTTACATGCATGGGCACATGCTGTTAGTAAGAGCTCACAGGCCTGATTATGCTAATAAAGACATTAAAACATAAAAGGAACAAAAAGGTTGACGAACAAATCTATCACGTGTTGGCAGCCTATGTGAATTGCTTTGCTATTATGCAGATTTATGTTCCCCCAAAGTTTTTAAACATCATTAGAGTTTTTAGTTTTCCTGTGCAAGTGCAAGCTGTTCTATAATTGAACCAATGAAAACTTGCTCCTCTTTCATTTTCCCTTTTCCTCTAAAACTGCCACTTGTCATGTTTTCAGAGGTCTGTCTGCCAATAGAGTGTAACTTCAAACTACGTCAACAATAAACACTCTATCACCAAATATATATCTGCAAATCAATTCTAAACCCCCTCGCACACAAAATACACAGCCAAGGCTCCCAGAAAATAAAACAACTTTCTACAAAGTTCATTTTCCCTGAAACCATGCTCAGAATACCAGAGCTGCACACAAAGCCACTGGAGAGATACATGACACAGAGCTATGCTGGTAGCTCCAACATGAAGGTGCTTATTGTTCAATAGCAGGTGACACTGAAACTGGCAGGTTTTAAGCTTACACAAAGTTCGGAATACAGTGCTTGTATGAATCAGGTATTAGAACTCCAACCTAAGATCCATTGCAAAGATACATTTGGCATAACTTAGTATGCCAAGGCATATATATCACTAAACTTCTGTGAAAAGGCTGTGATACTCGGACTTGGAACAGAGTTATTCAGTTTAAGTCTCTACTGAGCACTAAATCGATTAGGAAGATTATAAAGTCATTAAATTCAAGTGTTTGCCAGCATACAGCATGGCAAGTTTCCTCATCAATACCTTAAGGTAAACCAAGTAGAAGTCTAATACTTGCCTCACTTTTATAGTTTGTTAAGTGACAATGTATTTCTTTTATTTAGAGTAGAACTCCTGCAAACTCTGGATTCAGTTCCCCTTCATCATTCAAACATTTGTTTCTACAGTGTTAACCAAAAAAATTGTTGCTTCTGTTGAAACAGTTCCACTAACTGCATCAATTTCCTCCACCTCATTACTTCATCATTTTAAAAGATTTAAACTCTCTATAAATTATACGGATAAAGAAATTTTGCAACTCTAGGTATCTATATTTAAATCTACGTTTCCTTCCAACTGTCACAGATGACATTTATGCTAATGTACTTTTATATTAAATTTGTCCATAAGCAAATAGTTCATTTCCAAATTTCTTATTTACTTACCTCTCCAACACCAAGTCTCAAGTCTGCATTATATTGATATTTAAAAAGGTGCATCTGTCCTTTAGTTTTATAACATCTAAATGTCATAATTTCCAGTGAATATTATGCGTGAACTATTTAAAGTTTGAGTTTGATCAGAAAAGCCAAAGACATAAATATGAATAAAATGAAGGTACTCAAGTAATTCTGCAGACAAATAAGCAAACTACTGGGTACCTGGCTGTGCAGTAAAACACCCTCATAATCTCTTATCAAAAGTTATTTGTGTGTATTTCGGTATCGATATTTGCATTAGTTAAGTAAATTAAAAGCTTCTGCATTTTTATCCATCTTTTACAAAGCTTTCAAATTTCTACTTTTCCTCATGTAATCTTCGGCTAACAGCAATTAGCTTTTCATAACAACTTCTTAGATTTTTGTCAAAAGTAAAGTGTGATTAGCAGAACATCTTGGAGAAAAAAACATTTCTCATTTAATCATTACTTTAAAAACAACAGTACTATTGAGATACTCCATTCTCACTTTCAGCTATCTAGAAATTATATTTAGGTTCCTAGTAAAACCCCTCTTCATAATACAAAGTAATAGAACAAGTATCACATACATAGCATCTCTTAAGTTGTATATAATGGGTTTCACAAAAGAAAGTAATAGTTGCTTGTCAGCTGTTTGGCATATGAAACTGCATGAAGAAATTATACAATGAGAAAGAGAGATATAAATCTATCATTAATCACTGCACTTCTTCAGTTCTACAGTAACATTTCCTTGCAATGATTCTAGTAGCTTTGCCAATAACCGAACACAGGCACACATACACATATCTTTTTTTTTCAATCTAATCTGTTTTTGTATCTTTCACACTGCTTCTCATTAGTCTTGGAAAAAGCAACTAAAGGGTGAAGGAAACTATTTAATCTTGTTAAAAAAATAAATTATGATGATTTTATGAACAGATAGGGGAACAGGTATCAGTCAGCATTTTTTCAACACAAAACACTAGTTCCACATAAGTCTTAATAGGTTTCTTTGAGATTTTTCAAACCAGACACGTCAAGCATTTTCATGCTATGTGAACCATTTCTGAGGGCTGAAAATTCTTTCACTGAAAAGTTAGATGGGTTATATAACAGGAAATTAAGAAGTTGCAGGATATTTTTATAGTGCTATTTGACTTTTAAAAAATGACATTAAAGGTAATATTTACTCTCAAAATACTTCTGGCATCACAACCTAAGTTAGGGTAGAAAAGAAAGAGCAACAGAAGTTACAATATTTCCTGTTTACTGGCATTTCATTTTCAAATAACTCAGAAAGTAGGCAAGCCTTCTAAAACATTAACATGCTTAAAATTATACCAACAACAGTCAGTATGATCTGTACTAAAAAAAAAAAAAAAAAAAGCTACAGTATCACTATATTGAACAAGCACAGCTTCAACAGCTGCTGAGTATAAGAATATTTTTTAACTTGTCAGACACCTCATAAAAACAACTTGCAGACTTCCCTTTAAGTTGTTTACTAGAGAAATTGTTAGCCTGCAGAAAAATTGTTGTGCTAATTTACACTTCTTGTTTTGAAACCTTTCATCCATGGTCTAGATTTTATAAACATAGTATAGCCAGAACTGTACTCACTTCACAATTTCACTTAAATTGCATTACAGATAGAGAGGCAGTTCATCAAAGGACACACTGTAACTGAACCAGCAGATATGAGAGGGTAAGATAGATATGTGCAGCATTAATCTTTCTAACCCCTGAAATACTGAGCTTAAAATCTCACAAAAATGATTCCACTACAGCACTCGACTAATATTCCTTTCATTCACTCAGATGCTTCTCACAACAGTATATCACAAATCTGCTGTTAGCTCCTAACTGAGACAAAGGTCATACCTAAAACATTATTGAGGAGCACAATTCTGTCTTTTACTATCAATCTACTCAGAACAAGGCTCATGGACACACTAGCAACTGATGTTTCAAAAGAAACAACAAAGAAAATTCCAAACACAAAGGAAAATCCGAAGCTCTTCATCTTGAAGTCTAAAAGATGCATGGAAATTTGAATGAAAAAACATTTCCCAGTCCCGCACCATTGTTAGGGATGCATTTTACCTAAGGAATTGTTAAATTTCATTTAAGGAATGTGGAACTTCCATTTTTTGTGTTGCATTCAAGTAATGATAGTAGAAGTCATTAAGCGATTGTAGTTTTCTTACTATATATATGACGTACACGTGAACTATTCTAAAGCAGTTTTCCACATTGCATTCAAAAGAGTCTCATTCCTCTGTATAGCTATTTTGTACTACTGTATGAAGATAATTCAATAGAATTCCAGTAATAAAAAATTCATGAGCTGCATCTAAAATGTTCAAAGTTAATATGTTTTCTGAGTAAAAGTAAAGCCTAAGGACAAGATGCTGAAAAACTAAAATTTGCATTATTTCAGAAATAATATATTTTAAATACTGTATTATTAAGAGGCAATGAACAACTCATAGTCTTCTTCCTTTGACATGAATTTCTGCATTCACATAAAACAAACCAAAAGCACCTGACATGTTTATTCCAGCTAACAAACAGTATTCCAAGGCAGGCAACAAAACAGGTATAGTCACCTCATTTTCTTCTTCTCCTTAGCTTCTATAAGGACCATGCTGCATTACAAATTTCAACTTAAAAAAAAATAAAATCTATCAGACTTTACCTCTGTCACTGAAGTCATCCACAAGAATGATTTCTGCTATCAGGCTGTCTGGAGTGCGGTTGATAATACTGTGTATTGTTCGCAAGAGTGAAGTCCAGCCTTCATTATGAAACGGGATAATGATGCTAGTATTTGGTAGCTTTTCCAAGTACACCTTGTGCTTACAGCTGAAAAGACAAGAAAGGAATTGTATAAGCATACTTAAAACTCCTAGCTGGCATATACTGCCGCCCATTTGGGCCATTCGACCATTACGGTTCCTGGCACAAAATCAGTGTAACCAAACAGTACTTTCATGCAACAGTAATCAGTTTGTTTAAAATATGTATATTGCTTACAACGTACAATAAATCTGAACAATGACAAAATTTCAGTAGAATAAATGAAAAATTTAATTTCCTGGAATAAGATTATTTTCCTTTGCTAGAAGCTTTTCCCTGCAAAATGACAGAGGACATATTGTTTCTGACATTATTTCCAGAAAACAATTCATTTACCATCAAGAATTCTGAACCATAATATGGACCATACTATTCTGTCCACAGCAGACAGAATTTGTATAAACAGTCTTCTACACCAAGAGACCAAAACTCTAGAACAAAATTCAGTAATAGCCTGGGTGATGTGTGCTTACAATATGCAAAGCAACAACATCCACAACTCCAATTCCAACTTCACAGCTAGATATCCAAAATGATTGTTGCTATTAAACATAGAATCAGACTTTACAAAATCGCAGACTGTTACAAGCAAGAAAATGTAAACAATCTTTCATCTTTGAGAGTACTGCATTTTAATTACACAGCATCTATGGAATACCAGTGCTCGACCTAACCATTTCAATACTGACATGCTTACATACTCAAGTAGAAAATCTCATTCTTTAAAAATAAATAATGGCCTTGTGATGCAGCTTTCCCCAGTAGCTTAGAATATTTCATGACTAATGTTTATGCTAGTGAAATTGATAGGACCTCATCTTCCATGTTTTGTTGAAAAAGGAGGGAAAAGGGACACATTTCTCTGTTGTTAACACAGCATGGCATTTTCAGCTCTGGGGACAGAGTAGCCGAACGATTTCTTATTCCCCAAGGGAAATTCACACCCTGATAAAGGTATCCCTGGTACCCCTACAAGCAGAAACAAGTCAGCTTTGTGATAAACAAATGAAAACAACAGAAAAAAGTTTAGACCTGCAACTTTTAGGTTGAAAAAAGTACAGATACTCCTTCTGAAAAGCAGCAAAGATAAACATGTATATCAAATACTGCTGTAGGTTATAATGCTGATTTACATACATTTTCTGCTTATTTTGCATTTCCACTTTATAAATGTCACTTAGAAATCAATTTTTACCAACTTATTGTACAATGACCATAATGAAAAACTGTTCCAAAGGAATAAAAAAATCCCCATAGCTACGGCAGTTCTATTTGTAAAACATTATAGTTTTGAATAAACAACCAAGTTTTCATATGCTTTCCTAAAAAATAAGATTCAAATTTGTAATTCAGACATTTCTTCCTGAAACATGGCAACAACAAATTTAATGACGAGCCATTTGCAAGAAAAATACTTTTGAAAACTTTTTAATAAGCAGTTTGCTGGTGTAACACATATGCGCAATGAGAAAAAAAGAAAGCAACGACAAAAAAGGAGAATTGCTTTACAAGAATATCAAGTTCTGGAGAAAACAGTGCAGTGTTCATTACCTAGTGATAAAAAGGTATATAACCTAACATTTTTGGGAAGAAAAAAAATACCACCACTACGGCAATAGAATTGAATACAAATTCATTTGCTTACTTGTAGGAAAAAATATAACAAAGGAAGCCTATTATTAATATTGTAGTTGCTGCAGCTTGCAAATTATGAAAGCCACTTACTGAAAACTTCACCTGCTGTTGCCAGCTGTTTGTTAACAGTCATGCTTCTTGGATTAGAACAAATGAAATTACCATACATATGTGTAATTTTTATGCCATTCTTGAAAGCCAGGCATTTGCTTCCTTTTGTATTTTTAACTTCCCGCAAGTATGATTTTAAACCAAGTAATTTCTCCATCTCCATAAAACCAGAAATCAACAAATGAAATCCTGAAAGGAGACTGTAGCAAGGTGAATGTTGGTCTGTGTTCCCCAGTAACAGGTGACAGAACAAGAGGAAAGCTAATGGGATTGAGGGTAGACATCTAAGTCAATCTACCTTAAATTAGTATACTAAATTAATTTTTTACTTCAGTTTTGATCACAATAATTTTCATGAAAGTGCTCTCAGTAAACAGTTCTGGCTACATACTCAACATCATGTCCATACTGATAAAAGGATATAATATTTAAGGATGAGCACATGGTTTGACTAGTCTCCCTTTGTTTTCATTATACTTTTCCTCACTTTCATCCTTACCTCCATACTTGTGTTACCTCAGATAGCCAAATAGCTCAGTAGAATTTGTAATGTTCAATGTCTGAAGCAACATTCATTCACTCTGCTCAGAAACACAAGTCCAGCCTATTCTCTTCCTTCCTAGTAAGTCTGAATATATAACTAATACATTAAATACTCCTAAGAATATTTCCTCCATCCATAAACATATACACTACCTGCTTGCACTCAGCAAAAAATCACACAGAACAAAATCAAACCTAGCTTACCATTACTGCACATGGCAAGTCAGGTGTTAAAATGATTTCTTTCTGAAGAATAATCTGCATTCTCGTGCTGTTATAAATTCAAACAAGGAAATGGAAATCCATTGTGCTAAGTGGACTTTTTTTTTTTTAAAAAAAAGTGTGTAGTTCAAATTTTTATACTCAAGTTTAATATTAATAGTTTTAACTATTAATAATTTTAATAGTTTTAAAACTATTCCTTTGCCCTAGACAAAAATTCAGAGCTTTTCAGACAGTTCAGCCAAATAAAAACTAGTCTTTTGGTTGCAATTTTGAAAATGAATAAATAGCTGCCAACAAAACAGATTATTTTAAGACCCTGGAAAGAAGGTTATTTATTTTGAACATGCAGTATTCAAATGCCTAAATCAACATATTTGGAGAGGATAAGGGGATGAAGAAACAACAAAAATTGTCATAGAAACACCTGGCAGCTATTTCCAGGAGGCACTGATAAAGTACAACTTGAAAAGAGAACCACTTATAAAAACAGAGGTAGTGGAAAGGAGTTATAATTACACTACTGAGAGTACTAAGATTATTATGGTTTTTATTTGTAGGTTAGCCATCTTAACTGGGCAGAAATAAAGAAATAGCATCCTTTTACTTCAAAGTATAGAGATAGATTTGTTTAATCCCCTGAGTTTCTATGTAGGAAATGAACTCCTAAAATACTGCACTTGCTTAAGAAAAGATGCAGAACTGCAAAATTCTTCATCTATACAGCCTTTATTAACAGAAACACGCAGAAATCTACCATCTCTGATGAAAAGCAAATGAAAGAAGATTATGAGAAAGGACAGCAGAACTGGCATCATTTCAGCCCCTTTACAGCAAAAGCTGATTCATAAAAGCAGCAATCTGTTTGACCCTGTGGATATAGCAACAACAGTATTTTATGCACATTAAAAGATGCCAATAGCAATGCCTTGGCCTGTTACAAGTCTCTGTGCCTTCTAGACACATCAACAACCTTGCAAACTGCCCCTTCTGATAGGCAATGGCATAGGTAAAGTTAAATGTCTTGCAGACATCCATCTGCTGCATTTAGGAAGCAAGGTAGTAGTCTACCAGGGCAGTTACTAAATCATAAAAGTAGTCACCTCCAATATTTTCCTCTTACAGCAAGTGCCAGAGAAAGTTACAGCAAAACAAATATTTTCACCTTCCCCCCTGCTCACTGGCTTTGTCAGCACATGCTCTCTTAGCTGGGTTGTTTTTTTCAGATAATTGCTTTTTTTTTTCTTTTTTTCTTTTTTTTCCCCTTTACTAAAAGAACTACAGCTTCCAGCTACTGACAAGCCCTCTGTAAGCTACCAGGACAAAATATTTCACATTGAAGATTTACATAGTAATTGTCTTAGCATGTCAAAGTACTAAATTTACAGCAACAAGCTTCAGTCGCACCACCTTTCTGTTCCAATCTAGCCTTGTCAACCAAGCCTGATAAAATAATGTTAACTAGTAATTTCTGCTGCCATTTGACAAGGCTGCAAAATAAGCTTGTGAGCTGATGGAGGGGAAAGTAACCTTTATTTTCACAGTGGCTCCAAGCTGGAAAGCAAGCAGGCATTACTGAGTATGGACCTGAGTACATGTCACAACACTTTTCCCTATTAGAACAAACAAACCTTCTTCAAAACATTATTGCTCTCTTCATTTAAAAATAAACATAATTAAATTATACAGTAGAAATAATATGTGTTATTGCTTTTAAATGCACTAAAAACACCAGGTTTTGGAAACTAAATAGGCAAAGCCTTGTGTTCTTTATGTATGTCTCCCTCAGCATGGACTTCATCAGAGCTGATAGAGTTGAATTAAGTGCCTGTTACTTTATGTCAAATGGCAGCATTTTGGTCTGTCATGCAGACTCACTCCACGTGTACTGCATGTCTTTGACGAAATCCAAGTCAGTCAGTTTGCCTCACTTTGTCCTTCAAATCAAAAACTTTCTCTAACCAGGGAAAGAACTTATGCGGCACATAAGATTAATGAAACAAAGCATGTTTATGTTTATACAATTTTATTTTAGAGGACAGTGAGGTATAAACCCACCACAATTCATGGAAAAACCCTAGAAGAAAATGTTTTTTAATTAAGCACAGGTGTTAAAAGAAACTTATCTATTCATCCATATATACTAAACCTAGGCTTGGAAAAAAAAATAGAAAAAAAGAATGCAGATAGTAATTTTATATCATCCCAAAATCCCTCACAAGCAAGCTTTTATCAGCAAGAAACTTAGCACTATAATTATATTTCAGTTTAAACCTCATGCTTTACTATCTATGAATTCCAAAATATCAGCAAGTAGCCTAATTTATTTAATATACACACATACACACGTCCCTAAATCATTTCTTTCTTGAGAGACAAGGTTACAGAAATATCTGTATTTTGAGACAGTCCTCCTGTGATCTGCCTACATGTCTTCTCTACTCTCTTTCAGAGCAGTATGTGACCAGGCTTACACTTGTCCCAGCGTTGTCTCCAATACAGTATGTATGAGACAAAATATTGGGCAAGATACCACTAGGTCTGACCAGTGTCTGTAATAACAAATTACTGCTGGTAGAAACAGGGGCAAGCACTGAGAGTGTCTCTCAGACCATGTATGCCATCATAATCAGTATGTTCTAATGCCTGCTACTACATCTTGTGGCTAGCAGAGTCTTCAAAAACTAGAGCTCACTGAGGTCATTCATAACCAAACCAAGCAAAATAGAAAGTTGGGTTTTTTTGGGTTTTTTTTTTTTTTCATTCCGGTTTTAGTGCACATTTGCTGTCCTTACTGTATGAAGTGTAACAGTTGATTCTGTTGCCAGTGAGAATTTAGTGTTGGCATTTGCTCTGTTAATATTGTAACTAACATTTTATTTGCTTAAGAAGTATTCATTCTTAGATAAATTCACATTAGATATGTGCCTAATTCTATGAAAAAAATACTTGGAAAGGAAGCAAGAACGGATATATGAGAAAAAGGAAGGCATATTGAGGTTTGTCATAAACCTACCAAACTGATACCATGTATCATAGAATCATAGAATCAGTCAGGATTGGAAGGGACCACAAGGATCGCCCAGTTCCAACCCCCCTGCCATGGACAGGGACACCCTACCCTCCATCAGGCTGGCTAGAGCCTCATCCAGCCTGGCCTTAAACACCCCCAGGGATGGGGCCTCAATCACCTCCCTGGGCAATCCATTCCAGGGTCTCACGACTCTCATGGCAAACAACTTCCTCCTCACATCCAGTCTGAATCTCCCCACCTCCAGCTTTGCTCCATTCCCCCTAGTCCTATCACTCCCTGATATCCTAAGAAGTCCCTCCCCACCTTTCTTGTAGGCCCCCTTCAGATACTGGAAGGCCACAATAAGGTTACCTCACAGCCTTCTCCTCTCCAGACTGAACACTCCCAACTCCTTCAGTCTGTTCTCAGAGTAGAGATGCTCCAGCTCTGATCATCCTCCTGGCCCTTCTCTGAACACATTCCAGCATGTCCACATCCCTCTTGTAATAGGGGCTCCAGAACTGGATGCAGAACTCCAGGTGGGGGTCTCACCAGAGCAGAGTAGAGGGGGAGAAAATCACCTCCCTCAACATGCTGGCCACACTTCTGATGCAGCCCAGGATCTGACTGGCTTTCTGGGCTGCAAGTGCACACTGCTGGCTCATGTTGAGCTTCTTGTCCACCAGCACCCACAAATCCCTCTCCTCAGGGCTGCTCTCCAGCCAGTCACTGCCCAGCCTGTATTCGTGCTGGGGATTGCCTCGACCCTGCTGCAGGACCTTGCACTTGGTCTTGTTGAACCTCATGAAGTTGGCTTGTGCCCACCTCTCCAGCCTGTCCAGGTCCCTCTAGATGGCATGCCTGCCTTCCAGTGCGTCAGCTGCACCACACAGCTTGGTGTTGTCAGCAAACTTGCTGAGGGTGCACTCAATGCCTCTGTCCACATCACCAACAAAGATGTTGAACAAGACTGGTCCCAGGACTGATCCCTGAGGGACTCTGCTTGTCACTGGCCTCCACTTGGACATGGACCCATTGATAGCACTCTTTGCCTGTGGCCATCAAGCCAGTTCTTTATCCATCTAGTGGTCCACCCATCAAACTCATGTTTCACCAGCTTGGAGACCAGGATGTGGTGCAGGACAGTGTCGAAGGTTTTGCTCAGGTCCAGGTAAATGACATCAATTGCTCTCCCCTCATCTGTTTATGTTGTGACCTGTTCATAGAAGGCCACCAGGTTTGTCAGGCAGGATTTGCCCTTGCTGAAGCCATGCTGATTGTACCCAATCACCTCTTCGCTATTCTCCTGTCTCAGTAGTGCCTCCAGATCTGCTCCATGATCTGACCAGGCACAGAGGTGAGACTGACTGGCCTGTAGTTCCCCAGCTCTACCTGCCTACCCTATTTGAAAATGGGAGTTATGTTTCCCCTTTTCCAATCAGTGGGGACTTCACCAGACTGCCATGACTTTTGGAATATAATAGAGAGGGGTAACATCATCCGTTTCATCTGTGAATTATAAAGGTACAGATACCCAGAATATTCTATGTTTCTCACAGACATTCATGAAGTTACATGTACTTTTGATTTTTAGTGTTACGTTATTTGAGATTTAGAAGTACTGGCTTTAAACATTGCAAAATGCTAATAGCCTTGGGTATCTCAGATGTACAGAACTGGCTGGAAGATTCTTCAGTATTCCTGTCCCTATTAAGTTTGGATTTCAGTTATATATACTGCTGCTTGCGACTTTCTCAGCAGCATGGTGGGCTTTACTGGATATTAAGTATCATGCAAGACATCTAAACACACAAAAACTATTTTCCTCCACTTAGATAAACAGTTATCTCTTTTATGAAATTCTTTTCCGTAAACAGAAACAGACTTATCAGGCTCAGACTCTCCTCACTGGCCTATTAAATGCTGCAGGCTGTTTCTCACCAAAGGAACAGAAGGGCAATCATCAATCTTCAGAAACATTTTAGCTGATGCTATCACACAGAAAGGAGACAAAGTACCCAGAAAGCATTGGTAACTACTCCATGTTATTTGTTACTATCCCTAACTAGGGGAACTAAGAGTAGGTATGACAGAAACAGAAGGCCAAAAGTTTTGAGTATAAAATATTCCTCATCCTGTTTCGAGGAACTGCACTTCAAATCAGATGCCCTGAGGCAACTGAACAGTCTGGTAAGGCTTGGAAACAAGGACATTGCCTTAAATGTTTTGGACTGTGTGGCTTTCCACCTTCTCACTACATTATTCAGTACCTACACAAAACACTTCAAAAAGCAGTCAAGAGTAATAACCTCCAGTTTTCTCGCTACCCCACTAAAAATTTGAGTTTAACCAGTTGCTCTATGGCCAGGTGAGATTAGGGTAATAATAGAAAACAGTAGTATGAAGCAATGAAGCCTATGTGTGTATATGAAGACAGTTCTGATTTCCAAAATCCTGAACTAGAAAGAAACCATCTAATCTTTTATTTTCTTCCCACATATAATAAAAAATTCAATTGAAGATCAATCTAAACAACTAATTAATTCTGTGAGTATTATTAAATACTGTGAAGTTCAGTACATTTTAATTAGATTAAATAGTTTTTCTTCTAGTGTTTTGAGGTAGGACAAGCTAACCTTTTCTTTAAAATCACAAAATGCTTAGAGAATTCGCACAGTATCACAGTATCAGCAAGGTTGAAAGAAACCTCAAAGATCAAGTCCAACCCAGTAGCACAGACCTCCAGACTACCCCATGGCACCAAGTGCCACATCCAAACGTGCCTTGAACACCTCCAGGGACTGTGACTCCACCACCTCCCTGGGCAGCCCATTCCAGTAGCGAATGACTCTCTCAGTGAAGAACTTTCTCCTCACCTCCAGCCTAAACTTCCCCTGGCGCAGCTTGAGACTGTGTCCTCTTGTTCTGGTGATGGTTGCCTGAGAGAAGAAAGCAACCTCCTGCTGGCCACAACCACCCTTCAGGTAGTTGTAGACAGCAATGAGGTCTCCCCTGAGCCTCCTCTTCACCAGGCTAAACAATCCCAGCTCCCTCAGCCTCTCCTCATAGGGCTTGTGCTCGAGGCCTCTCACCAGCCTCGTTGCCCTTCTCTGGACACATTCAAGCATCTCAATGTCCCTCTTAAATAGAGGGGCCCAGAACTGGACACAGTACTCAAGGTGTGGCCTAACCAGTGCAGAGTACAGGGGGAGAATGACTTCCCTGCTCCTGCTGGCTACACTATTAGAGAATTCATTGGAATCTATCTTGGAGTACTGGATTTAAGATGAATAATTTAAATTTTATTATTAAGGACAATATACATAGCTTAAACTGTGATGAATGCACTGCATTTATAAAAATAAAGCAATTAAATACATTCAATGCAATAACTGACATTTTTTAGAGGATTCAGATATGAACTATTGCATGACTGTATTATTATATATTTTATCTTTATACAACTATATTGTTATATTCTATATATTTATAATATATCTCTTACCCACATGAGTCTAGTAATTCTAGTCTTTCTGCAAAGTTTACTAAAACATAATTAGGGATTAACAGTAACTCTGCAATTGTTCAAAAGACATAAAAAGATACAGCCAAAACACTGCAACAAAATCCCCCTAAGAAATCCCATCACATTTTCATTTTAGCCATTTCTAAATGTACAAGGAGCAGGAACTATATTACATTCAAGTGTTTTGAGAGTAACTAGCCAGGCATTCTCTCAGCTTCTGTTGCTAACAAGAATGAAGAGTTGGAGAGTTTCAGTTATGCAGAACAGGTAGAGCGAAATGTGCTTTTTTCATTATTAAAAGTAAAGAAAATCTCATTAGTGTTCAGGACACAGATCATCTCACTGCCTTTAGCTGAAGTTCATATTCAAAGAAATGTGGGTAATGCATTTCTTCTGAGGTATGTGAAAAATTTAATGTGTAAGATAAATGAGCATAGCTCAAACTTCTGAGAAGTGCTGAGATGATAGTGAAGGGCTACTGTATCACACAGTTAACTGCAAAATCAGTAGACAGCAATCGGAAACACTGACTCCAGTCTTTACAGGCTAAAAACCAGACATCACAAAGATCAGGTTGGGCATCTTTATTGAACAATAGGAACACTTCAGTGTTCAGTATAAAATGAATCTATCTATGGCCAGTGAAACCTCAGAAAGGACAGGATTTCTTGTGACACATTACTCAGGCAAGCTATGCTGGTTTGAGGTTAATTGGAATATTTTACTGAGAGAAATTAAATCCTTAGCTGTAAGAAGAAAACGGAAAAAAACCCACAACAGTAACCTATATTGCTTATTCTTCTGCTGAGAAATGCAACTAGTCAAAATACAGATAAGACACTCACTTCTCACACACTTCTCAGTTCTCTGTTCTGCTGCTTCACTCTGGTGGTCTGTGTGGTTGCTTCTGCCTTAACTCTAATCTGACCTAATCCTTTATTTCTTCCAACTTTCTTGTCATCTTTTTTTGACATCTCACCTCAGATCTCTCCAGATTTATCATGTGAGATATATGGGGATTGATCTGGTTATTTCTGCAGGGAGGGAAAGAGGGGGAAGGCGGGGAGGAGCTTTGGGTCCGGAGCCTCCTGGCAATCTGATTTCTGGGAGGGATATTGTGTTTCTGTATTACTTTTAACTTGTATATTTCTGTAAATATTTGTGTATATCGTGTATATATCTGCTTGTAAATTGTGCTAAGCTGTAAATATAGCTTCATTCCTTTATTCAGTCAGTTGAATCTAGTATGGGTGATTTCAGTATGTGTGTGTGCGTAACTCTCCAACCATCACAGAAGCCAAGAAGGATTTATGCAATGGATCTGTGACTATGCAAGTTAATGACAACTGAGTTGCAAATTGTAGAAGAAGAGACCTGTTGTTGAAATCAAGGTATAGAAACATATGAAAACCAAAGATTCCAAATTATAATGCTCATTATTCTATCCATATCAGAAAATAGCTTGAATTCATCAATTCAATGAAAAGCTAAAAAATTGGATGCTTTAGTTTGCAAGCACTTAGGAGTTTGAAACAGTACATATAAAAAAATTTATATTCACTGTTCAGACTAGTTGATAGCAATCATTCTTCCACGTCTCACTAAAATCTTACTTTGAGCATTATTCAAA
Organism: Ramphastos sulfuratus; assembly: GCA_013399055.1. Taxonomy (NCBI): domain Eukaryota; kingdom Metazoa; phylum Chordata; class Aves; order Piciformes; family Ramphastidae; genus Ramphastos; species Ramphastos sulfuratus. The sequence goes on along the minus strand of WBNM01027899.1, from coordinate 8,018 downwards.
ATGCTTCTCTGAACAAAACCAGCATGAACAGCAGAATATTTAATAATGCTGACAAGATAAAAATTAATGTCAGCTGCTATATTAAATAATTAGAATAAGTAGTGTTTGTCTCTTTAGACTAGAAAACAATACTGCCAGCATTTATCCTAGCTTTAGCAGGTTTATTGTACTCCAGACTACAGAAAGTGACATGGGGCAAGCGAAGATTAAAAAAATGAATAAAACTACCTTTGTGTGTTTGTTAGAAGTTCTGTACCAGCAGTTTCATTTTTAATCCTCTGAAGGAGTAAATATAATTACTGTCTTCTGGTCCTAAGTGGCTCGTGGCCCTAAAACCAGCACAACTGAACTCTTACTTTCACTAAATCAGTAGCTCACACATGCTTCTGAAGAGAGGATGCTTCTCCAAAAGTGAAGTGCAGTCTGAGACTGGCCTAAATCATATTTAACATACAGCTGCTGGAAAATCAGCTTGTTTCTGACAGTAGGTCAGAAAGCAGTATCAGAATCATGTGTCTCTTGGAAGTTCAAGACAGACTTGCTTCAAGGTGTAACTATAAGAACTATTGCACCCAGCTTTGTCACCTTAATCAGTGTACTACTTGTATGGAATTTTAGCACAAGAACGTATTTTGGCTTCACATTTAGATACTAAGTGATACAGTCAATTATCTAATGGACTATTCACATTATAGGTGTTTAACACAAGGAAGGTTAAGAGGACGTAAGACAAGGCAAGTCACTGAGGACACTACCAAAACACACACCTTCCCAGACATCACTGAGCTCTACAGGAACTCATCTGAATCAGAACATGAAAATGATGCAGATACCTAAGGATTCAAGTCTCCCAAACAAGAAAGTCACCCAAACTTAGGTGAAAGTCACCAATGGATTTGTGCAGGTAAAAGAGGGGTGCAGAAAGGCCTTGTTCCTAATATGTCATTTCTGACAACATGTCGCTCACATTGCTTCTGGGAACATGCATGGAAATGTCATTGACCGTGCGGACAGCAGCAGATGAGAAGCTGACAGAAGACCAAACTACAGAAGCACGAAGGGAGACTAAATACACCAGATTCTTTTGTATTTAGCAATTGCCCTCTGTGGTTTTGTTAATAGAATAGTTGATAAACATATTTATTATGCAAATGTTAATTTAATACAGCTTTGAAACTCTACAGCTGTACAGTAGCACTCAAACTTCTTCGAAGCACTCTTTCTATAAAAAAATTCAGGTAACTTAGCAAAGTTGAAGGCAAACAAATGATATAAAATATACTGCTTAAAAAAAAAAAGCTGTTTCTTTGGACTTAATTCTGTGCAAACAATACTAACATGAATTACAAGACCATGTTTTCTCAAAATAGTGCAGCATGGCAATCAAATAAACACTTTCAATAAAAGATTTCTTTAAGTAATTGTTGTGGTAGGCCTAAGCAGGCCAAAATAGGCTTATACATGTCCTGGCTTGCCCAGATATGTTTTTCTGCTCTCCCTCCCTCTGGTTTGGGGAGAAATGACCGTGGGAAAGAGAACAAAGAACCTGAGACACTGAGTCTGAGGATTCTAGCTTGCCCAGACTTGTTTTGCATCCTGCAGTAGACAACGTACACATGGCTGACTCGTGCAAGGCCTGTGCTCTGCCCAAATTTGGGTAAACCAAGTCCTGGCTTCACCTAATATGGTCAAGCTTGGCAAAGTGCCATCATGATTGGCTAATCTATGTCCAAAGGCCTATTAGTCTCGGGCTGAATGGATAAAAACGGATGAGCAGGTAACGCAATGTGCCCTTTGCCATTATATCCACGCTCTGCCGTTGTACCCATGCTCCTGCTGCACCACTGCATTCTGAACTGCCTGTAAACTGCCTTCCAAGAGTTTACCAGGAACAGGCTCTAAATGCCTGCACACGATCAGCCAGCGTAGCCGATAGTGTGACATTGTGCCAAGACTGCACATGGCATTGCATCCTGCCTGTCCCTCTGCAAGGCTTCTGCTGAATAAAGAATCAAGAAGAACCAAGTCAGAGACTGTGCCAGACTCCCAGCTGCCTGAGAAAAGAGTCTGGGAAAACTCCAAAACCTCTAATGGCTTTGAGACCACCAATGGCATCCCCACCATGTGCTTTGGGTACTGTCCAATATTTTGTGAGTAAATACTTAAAGCCTCCTGTAATCACTAATTGCCTTCTGCCATAAGCAGAAAGGAGCTTCCTGCCTCCATCTAGTGGATAAGTGGGATCATTAACCGCAAGTGGTATATTGACCACAAGAATTTCTCTTCCAGTATAATAGTTGTATTTGCTAGTTACCTCTTGAAGTGTTCCAGTTTTGCCTGTTCGCTGTGTGTATAAATTTTCAAACCACGCGTTTCAAACCTTTTAAATAAGTTTTCTGGTGAGATGTAATGTTAATAAACAATTTTCATAGTTATTAACGATCCCTGCCTGGATATCAAAATTAATATGGATTATTAATTTTGCATCATTTGTAACAGTAATTTTGTTGTTGTTGTTGTTGAAGACTCCATTGTAAATTATTTTTGAAAGTCTTGCTACACAGACCTCTTATGTACTGTTCATTCTTTGAAAAGGACAGTTCACATTTGACAGAACAAGAAGTGTTAGTTGCTATGGTATTTCTCTCAAGTTCTGTTCAGTCACCTGAAGAATTTCAGAATAATTCATACTGCACAATTGTACAGGTTAATAACTGAGTAGGTATGTTAACCTGCAACATCATAGAGGGAATTGTATCCAAAGGAAAATACAGGCCTACTCACAGAGACAATTAGTTTTGTCACACATCTGTACCTTTCCCCCATAATTTAATTGTGTAACACTCAACTAAAAGAGAGAAAAAAACCATGTAAAGAGACAAACTAAATCATCTCTTCATATAAAGCTCATAATAATTCTAGAGGACTAGAGCTCGAAGGCTACACAGATATACATGTCCTTTCCTATTACAGATAGGAAGCTTTCCTCTTTGTATAAGGCAGCCAAAAACTACAGAACATGAAAATAAATTTGTTTGCTGAGGCCTGCATAATCATTTTCAGCTCAGTAGTATTTTCCAGAATAATCTTAATCCTGTTTCTCTGTATAATATTACTGCTATCAAGGAAAAATAACATCATTCAAGTCTCTCTAATTTTGCATGTGCATTCCATCATTGCTTATTCTGTTTTTAATTCTGCACGGCATATATCAGGTGTAGTGTTAGCTGATAAGCTGAAGCTATTGGATTGCTTCTACTTCTTATGTAACAAAACCAAAATAAATATTTTGGAGATACAGACTCAAACATTTAGCCAAAAATTTAATGCAAATTGTCACCTTGCACCCCAGCTCAAAGACCTGCAGCTATTACCAAACGAGAACCCTAAAAACTATACAGAATAAATAAGCTTCTACCTGGGAATGCCACAAAGATAATTCTGCAATTAAAAGACGTCTTCTGTAGCCTTAATGTGCTAGTAAGAGACAGGAGTTTAAAAGACAGATAGATAAATAGCTAAAGAGAGAGAGAGAGAATGATTTAACAATGGTGATAAATTTTCCAGTTCCTATTTAATGAAATGGTCATAATTTATTGGCTGAAGGGATACTTTCTGGGAAAACAGGTCATATAAAACAGGAAAGATTAAAAAAAACTTAAAATCAAGCAGTCCAGGAATCGATTTACATACTTTGGATGTCGGATGTCTGGCAGGGATCGTTCCAGTGCTATATTGTTGCTAACAAATATGTTGAAGCCATTTTCCCTATAAGCAGAATCATCATGGTCTTCCTCTGTAAGGGGGTATGGCTTTCCATGTTCACCTTTCCCTACAATGAAACAAAACAATTATTTGCCTCAAACTGACAGCACAAAATGGACTACAAAGACAAAAATAAGTTAAACTGAACTTCAATTAGTACACGGTGCCAGGAACATTTCTTGCAATGTTTTTAGCAACATTCCTGTTACTTCCAAAACAAAAGAACAGTGATCTAGTTAGGTCATGCAGAAAGAACATAACAAAGGCAAAAGCCCAGCTAGAACTCAACCTGGCTGCTGCCATGAGGGCTAAGAAAACTGCTTTTTACAAATACATTAATAATGAAAAGAAAGACAAGGAAAATGTCCACCTTTTATTGGATGGAGTGAGGAACACTGCTATCGACTATGCGGAAAAGGCTGAGATATTCAATGCTTTCTTTGTCTCAATCTTTAATAATCAGACCCATTATGTTGAGGATATTCAGCCTCCGGATAGGGATGGAGAGCAGTATCAACTCTCCATAATCCAAAGCACCTGGACACTCACAAGTCTATAGGGCCAGAGAGGATTCACCTAAGAGTGCTGAGGGTGCTGACAAAGGAGCTTGCCAAGCCGCTCTTCATCATCTATCAGCAGTTCTGGTTAACAGGGGAGGTGCCAGATAATTGGAGGCTTGCCATTGTGGCACCCACCAACAAAAAGGGGCAAAGGAGGATTCAGGGAACTAGTGGCCTGCCAGCATGGCTTTAGCACCAGGGATAATTATGGAGTGGTTCACCTTGGGTGTGTCTACACACCAAGTGCAGGATAATGGTGGGATCAGGCCCAGACAGCATGAGTTCATGAAAGGCAGATCTTCCTTAGCCAATTTGGTAGAGTAGGAAGGCACTACAGAGTAATCTGGATAGGTTAAATTGATGGGCTGGAGTCAACGGAATGAGGTTTAGCAAGAGCAAGTGTTGGGTCCTGCACTTCAGTCACAACAACCCCAAGCAACACTACAGGCTTGGGAGTGGCTGGAAAGCATCCTGATGGAAAAGGATCTGGGGCTGCTGGTGGACAGCTGGCTGAACATGAACCAGCTGTGTGCCCAGGAGGCCACAAAGGCCAATGGCATCCTGGCCTGTATCAAAATCTGTGTCCAGCAGGGGTAGGGAGGTGATTGTTTTTGCCCTTGTACTTGGCCCCAGTGAGGCCATGGCTTGAGTACTGTGCCAAATTCTGGACACGGCAACGTAGGAAAGACATTAAGGTCCTGGAGCATGTCCAGAGAAGAGCGGCGAAGCTGGTGAGGAGTGTGTAGGGCGTATGAGGAGTGGCTGAAGGAGCTGTGATTGCTTAGTCTGGAGAAAAGGAGGTCTTAAGGAGACCTTACTGCTCTCTAAAACTACATGAAAGGAGATTGTAGTGAGGCTGGTGTTGGCCTCTTCCCTCAGGCAACTATCATTAGGACAAGAGAAAATGGGTTTAAGTTGTGTCAGAGGAGGTCTGGATTGGACACTACGAAAAACTTCTTTACTGATAGAGTGGTGAGGCACAGGCTGCCCAGGGAGGTGGAAGAATTGTCCTGGTGTTCAAGAGGTATGCAGATGTGGTACTTGACAATATGGTTTAGTGGTCATGGTATCTGGGTTATGGTTGGACTCAATGGTCTTAGAAGTCTTTCCCAACCTTAATGATTCCATGATTCTATGAAAATCAGTAAAAACAATGCGACTCAGAAGTTCTTCTGAATTCTCCCAATTCAACTAATCTTCCTTCTTTCCAGAGACAGTCAGCTTAAAGCCATTTTACACATAAAAAATTGATTTGTAAATTAAGCCAAGACCTTTTTGCATCAGAAATTAAGCTTTCACAGGAAAATTATGAATAAATGGATCAGTTCCAGCAATACTCCTTTTGATTCACATCAAGAACTTGATTACTCAGTTACTCTACATTTTAGCAGGCAGTGCATCCTTCATCCCCCATCATCTTTACCAAAAGCAACTTTAGCACTGAAGTTTAGTGTCCAACTTTCCAGAACAAATAAGGAAACCAAATGTTTTGCTCTGGGCTCCTTGAACACCCCTGTACTCCAAGGGACCAGCCAGATGCACTCAATGCTTCTAATGTCTCAGCACTGCTGATTTAGTTTCATAAACTGGCCACTTTGGTTCCCCAAAGAAATCACCTGCTTGTTCCCTGGCAAAGAATAGGCTTTCTATTCTAGCTTTTTTAGTCCCAAGTTAGTTCTCATCATCAGTCACTTGGCTTGCTTAGTATCCACCCCAGGCAACTATACCTCTATCTCTTCCAGTCAGAGAGCAGAGAACAAAGGAAAACACTTCAAAGAGAATCAGATTATAAAAGCCTTCACTTCTTCTCAGCTATTTTTATTCTTCTCGTTCTTGCAGGGAATGAACTCTTCAGAGTTTCTATCCTCTCCATTCCTACTCAGGTTCTCAAGAAGACATTTTTCTTCTACATCTAATTGATCAGCTTATAACCTCCCTCTCCCTCCAGGCCCACTTATAAGAAAATACTTGGTAAGTGACCAAAGCCATCTGATCCTCAGCTAATCAGGAGCAGCTGCAGGTGTGGATGAAAAGGAAAGCAACTGGGAGCTGAGAGAAGCATGCTGTGGTACTCTTAAAGCCTGTGAGCCTCTGTCAATGCTCTATTCTATATTGCACAGGCACAAAACATTGAAAGCATAGTAAATAAAGGTATTGTGACTATTCAATTTTAGATTTTTTCTGATTTTTTAGAACTTCAAATGTTGTGCATATAATTACTATTTCATTGAAATTCTTAATGAAAATAATTGATGTTGCTTACAGGAGGAAAAACCTGTTTATGGCATTTCATTACAAATGGGTATCTTGCAATTTTTATTTTCGAACATCCCCCAATGCACATAACACACAATCGCACTACAAAATCTGAGACTAAGCTTCTATGTTAACTCCTTATGATTTCATACAAAATATGGTAAGGAACTAGAATATTAAAGCAGCAGGTAATAAGTCAAGAATACTAAAAATTCAATAGTACAATTATGTCAAATCTGGTACAGTAACAATAAGTTGACATCATTCAGCCTCCAAAACATGTCTTTCAGCGCATATTCTAAATAGACCCCAAGTAACTTGTAATGAGAGATTTATCAAAGTACTACTAATATAACAGAAATTCCAGAATAAATTACCTCACATGGTAAGGCATACTATTGCTAATCAATGTTTTTCATAGAATCACAGAATCATAGAATCAGTCAGAGTTGGAAGGGACCACAAGGATCATCCAGTTTCAATCCCCCCCCACCTCCATCAGGCTGGCTAGAGTCTCATCCAGCTTGGCCTTAAACACCCAGGGATAGAGCCTCAACAACCTCCCTGGGCAAGCCATTCCAGGGTCTCACCACTCTCACGATGAACAATTTCCTCCTCACGTCCAGTCTGAATCTCCCCACCTCCAGCTTTGCTCCATTCCCCCTAGTCCTATCACTCCCTGATATCCTAAAAAGTCCCTCCCAACCTTTCTTGTAGGCCTCTNTTCCACGTGGCGGTGATGCGATGTGGTATTGCTGCTTGCATAGCTCCAATAGAGCACGTTGTCTGAGGAGATCCACAGATGCGAGGCAAACCCTGTACGGCTCTCAGGAGGTTATCGGAGCGGTCAGCCACCTGAGTGAAGCAGGATCCAGTTTTTGGAGCTGGAGCAGTCCGATCGGCGGCGGTGCACGGCAAAGGGGTAGGCCCTCAGGCTGGAGTGGCGGGGCAGCAGGGCCCGGTGTTGTAAAGTCGTCGCTAGGACGTCACCTAGACTCAGCCAGAGTCAAACGGACTCGGGCTGCGCTGAGCTCAGGCGGGCAGCTGTACCCCAGCGCGGGGCAAGCCTTTCAGTCCCTTGGCTCAGTGCGGCAGACAGGCAAGGTCAGTTCTGCTGTTTGTGGGGAAAATGAGTCCCCTGCTACATGATGCAAAGCAATGCAGACAGGTAACAGACATAATAAAGGCGGCAGCACCAAACAAAACGAGTTGGCTGGGGTTCTTAAGCATTTTGACCGAATGTCTTTGACCAATAGCAACAGGTAAAAACATCCCTGGAACCAATCCCAAGTTATTTCACTCAAAAAAGAAGATGCACACGTCCAGCATTCTGACCTCTGTTTACCAGAGACAAAGCAGAGTGTATGATAACCCCAAATATGGTGTCTCTATGGTAGACTGAGAGGTAGACAAAAGCCAAGGCTTTTGTCTGCTTTC
>WBNM01027898.1:0-46329 GCA_013399055.1 Ramphastos sulfuratus | reverse complement strand
AGAAGGAGATCAGGTTGAAGAGGCAGGATCTGCCCTTCCTAAATCCATGTTGGCTGGACCTGAGCCCTTGGCCATCCCTCAGACGCGCAGTTATTGCCCCTAAGATAATCTGCTCCATCACTTTCCCTGGCACTGAGGTCAGGCTGACAGGCCTGTAGTTCCCAGGTTCCTCCATCCGACCCTTCTTGTGGGTGGGGATCACATTGGCCAGTTTCCAGTTGTCTGGGACCTCTCCGGTGAGCCAGGACTGGTGGAAAATGATGGAGAGCAGCTTGGCCAGCTCATCTGCCAGCTCTCTCAGCACCCTAGGATGGATCTCATCCGGTCCCATGGACTTGTGGGTGTCCAAGTGGCTCAGCAGGTCCCGAACTAATTCCTCATGGACTTCCAGGGCAAGAGACCGCTCCCCGACCCCATCACCCAGCTCACGAGGCCACTTGTCCTGAACTCCTAAATAAGATTTTTTTGTGTGTTTATTTAGATGTTGGATGCTTTCTGAGATATTAATAAGCTAATTTCTTCCTGTCTTGTTTTTTGGTGCAAATTTAAATGCTTAAGCAGGTCTAATAAATATTTTTTTCCAATGTGTCTGAGTGACTTTGGGACATAAAATTTGAACCAAGCTTGGTAAATTTTTCTTGGGGCTCTGTATGTGAACATATCATAAATTTCACATAGGTCTGCTCCTGGACCTGAACCAATCTGACTCTACAGATTTACTTTTCCTCTCAGTACACACAGAAACACTGTGATTTGTAATAATATTAAACAAAAAAATCAAAACAGCAGTGTGTGAACATCTCTGAATAGTGTTTTCTTGCAATTTGGATGTGAATTTTCTCACCTATAGTTTACTTTCAAAATCTCTACTTCACTTTTAAGCCAGTTGTTATGATATTTTTAATCTTGATAGTTTTGATGATTTTTCATGAAGATTAAAGAACTGCTATTACAGGAAAATTAAGGTGTGTTAATGTTATGTGTTGGAAATAGCAAGGTTTATGTCTAACCCAGAAGATTTCTAACAGTTTCAATGGATTACATTTTATTTTATTTCTGTGAGGATTATGAAAAAGATATAAATAAGTATTTATGAGCCTCCTGACAAGTAGTCTAGTAGAAAACAGAAGGAGCAAAGTCACTATCTACCAAAGACCTCCTTAGGAATACATCATAAAAATAATTTGGTCTGACTGACTTAGCAGGGAATTCACACTGAATCTCTATGCTCAACAACAACTATGATGGTCCCTTTGGACTCATGTTCATTCTTCTGGAAGAATATAGTGTGTTGTATAGGCCAGTCACATAGACACTGCTTCTTGTTCATGTCAACGATGATCTGACTGACAGTTGGTGACATATTGTGCATGCAGGGGGACAGAAGAATTCTCATGCAGGGGTTGCTGATAACCTTCCCTGTGAGTGTCTCTCTAAATAAAAAGCAAATATAATGGGATTATATTGATTAGACTAATGACAAAGCTGATGGTAAGTTGTAATCTCCTTTAAGAGGCCATTCAGAGGGATAGTCTGCTGCTTACTTAAAATTATTCAGCAGTCTAGAATTAGTAGAAGCCTTTTCTGTATCTCTTTTTTTTTTTTTTTTCCCAATCCTTTTCTTCATTACATCATGTGCACAAACCTGTATGGTGGAGCTGATGACTGATGATGATGATAGTAATGATAATGACTGCTTGATTTTTTTCTTATGCTGCTATTTTCTAGTCCAATATGCTGAAGTTTATATAGTACATGCTAAAACTTCATTAGGAATTTCTGAGATGAATGATTCCTTTTTTTAATTTTTTCACCTGAAAATGCCTTTCATTCTACAAAGAACTTTAAATTTAAAAAAAACCCCACAAAACAAAAAAAAAAAAACAACAACACCAAAAAAACCCCAAACCAAAAAAACTCACCCCAGAATAATAGTAATTTTTTTAAAAAATCACTACTGGTGTTATTTTTAAACACTTTAAAGTCATTGGCATTTCAGGAACAAAGAAAGGCTCTTCTATTTTCTTCTTCTTCTTCTTCTTCTTCTTCTATTTTTCTTCTTCTATTTTCTATATATCTTTATTAATCTAAGTACCAAAACTAATGAACAACAAGAGAGGGTAATTATGTTCTGCATATTAAAGCAGGATCTACAAGGTGATTTTCATATTGGGACAATGTAAAAAAATATAAAGCAGTTTTCCAGGAAATAAACAAAAATTACATATTGTATCTTTCTTTAGTCACTGAGACTGTGGCACTGCTGAACAACTCTGGGTGTTCTGAATTCCAAACACTGAGGGTTAGGATCAGAGATTAGCTGTTGTCTTTCATAGACCCTATTTATGAACACAGGAGGCTGAAAAGGTATTGATTTTTAAAACATCCATCAGATTCAACAATCAACCAGGACTGCTACAGAGATTCCTTACCTATATGTATGATAGCAAGGTATTCATTTTCCATTTTTATGATTAGCCATCGACAATAAAGGTTAGAAAATAAGAGAGTGAAGGGTACGTACTGAGTAATTGTGTATCACAACTGAAACATAGTAAGTTGAATTGACCTTGAAATGAAGAACAGCAGAGGAGGGTTGGGATAATTCTCTTTTCATACAAAAATGGAAATGAACTTCATGTCATTCCTACTTTCTTGACCACTGGTTGTTATCCTGAAGGCGTTGTGCTTGAGAGATTTTTATTAACAATACTTTGTGATTACTATTGGGCAATCCAGAGAACCACATTAACATTGGCCTCAGAGAAATTTTTCCACATGTCATCCCAGCCAGAGGCTGAAGAGCTATAGAAGTTAAGAAGGAAAGCTAATTAGAAAAGGGAGAAGATGATGGAATTGAGTATAAAGATAAAAAACAAACCAGAACAAAACAAATAATAATTCTATTATTTTCAAAATTGTGATGGTGTGTGTTCTTGTGTGTATTTCTAGCTCAATGATGTTCTCACATTTTAAATTACATTACATATTCAATGAGACAGCAAGCTTGGAGGAATAGTGTGGCATCAATTTTTTTCAAGATTGAAATTCTATAGCATGAGTTTTTCATGAAGGTTAGTACTGTAAGTTAAAAAATGAAAGACATGTAACTATTGAGGATGATTATGATTCACAAAACATAAGTTTCGAAATATATGTAACTATAATCTGTCACACACATATGAGGTGGAGAAAAATAAAGGTGTTATCTGAAAGTTTGTATCTTCATGGAAGATCTTTCACATAGGTTCTTTCACTTGTAATTAGCCTGTGACAAACAAAAAAACCCAAATCAAACAAACAAAACCCCCCTCAAACCTCAAAAAAACAAAAAACAAACCAAAAAACAACCCACCCACCCCCCAAAAAAAGCAAACAAACAAAAAAAACCCCAAAACAAACAACAAGGCGTTGTGAAAAAACAAGACATGGTAACATGAGATAATTTCTTTCCGAAGAGTGAATGTTTATTTCCATTCATTAGTTAACCTGATTCAGAATGTTTAAAGGAAGACATTAATGACTTGAGTGCTGAAGATGTCTGTATTTGATCAGGTGTATTCAGTCCTTGAAGACTAGATCATTTCAACACATTAGAGTCTCAGAGAGCAAAGAGGTGAGCAGAAAACTTTTATTTCCTTTTGACATGAGTAAACTTCCACATGGTCACATGTTCCAACATTGCTTATGCTATTTTAAAGTATTTTTTTTTTCTCTATATGCTGATCAAATAAGCAATTCTAAAGCTCTCTGTAGTTTGGAACCTGTCACTTAGGAAAAGGACGTAGTACAGCCAAAAAGACATTGATGTGAAGCAATAAACATTGTCTTTGTAGGCTGAGCAAAATGGACTCTGCATGGATCTTCATTGCCTTTAGAATTTGCTCATGTGATAGGTTTTGGAGAAAAGTTGTTTGCCTTCGAGGTGAGGCAATTTTTTTTTTTTTTTTTTTTTTTTTTTTTTTTTTTTATTGGGAGTGTTTTTTTTTTTTTAGTTTTTTTCTAATGAGGAGTGTTTCTTGATTTGCTAGACTATTGAAATAACTACTGCTGAGTTTTCTAATAATGCCTTTAAATGACATTTCTAGCAGAAATGCTTGTCTTATTTGTTCTTGCTAGTGAGAGTGACATATGCAATTTATAAGTTTTAAAATTTTTAAACCAGCTGTTGTGAAAATCTGTACTATAAAAGAGAATTAAATCATATTTTCGAAATTCTTAAAATTCTCTTTTTAATGTGCGTCTGCTGTGATAAAACTCAAGGTGGTAGTTGCTTACTAAAATGACTGACAGGCAATATAATGCAAGTTGCTAGTAGAGAGATAGTTCCATTGCACACAATTCAGTACAGCTTAAGCCCCATATCTGTGAAGAATGATAATTAAAGACATATAAATGAGACATTTAAAATGACAAACTGAACAGACATAACACTGTACATTTTTTAATTTTAATTCTTTTCCTGAAAGTTCTTTTTTTTACAAATTCTGCATATTATATATTCTGTTGCCCATAATACCCAGTGCTGAGCTATTATTCATTTCCTAAAGTTTAAATTGTGATAACATTTGCCTTCCTTTCTCAGATGTCTGTAGAGTTGTATGTAAATGAAATATTTTTGATTTATACTTTTAACATTCCAAATAAATCTTTCTGCTGCTCTAAACAGCAGAATGCACATGCGTAAAATTTATAAAAGGCAAGAAAGCTTTGTGAACATGAAAATATCTCTTTTGTTTATAGATCCCTCTTTTTTTCCTCAATTGAATAGAAAAGTATAAACTTTATGACATAATATTTTCCTTTCAAACAAAGTAAAGCAGAGTTCTATCAGTTGACTGGAAAGTGGTATATTTCTTGAGAAGAAACAAAGGTCTATGTAGGTGTCTTTATGAGTATAGATGATGAAAAAAGTGTTTTTATATATACTAGTAGACCACTTATGTATAGTGAATCATTGAAATATAGTGAAGTCTGTATTGAGATTCAAATATTAATTATACAAATGAGCCCTATTTGGGGCTCACTATTCTGGTTGAAGATCACATCTGATGTAAAGAGATCGGTTTCATGCAAATACCAAGTGATTCTTGTATCTTAGATAAAACTAGAAGTTGTGATGGTTTGGGAGTTCCCCGCCNCTCCCACTAGCACAGGTCACTCAAGGCCTCATCCAACCTGGCCTTGAACACCTCCAGGGAGGGAGCAGCCACAACCTTCCTGGGCAACCTGTGACAGTGCCTCACCACCCTCACTGTAAAGAATTTTCTCCTAACATCCAGTCTAAATCTCCCCTCTACCAGTTTAAACCCATTACCCCTAGTCCTGTCATTATAAGACCTTGTAAATAGTCCTTCCCCAGCCTTCCTGTAGGTCGCCTTTAGATACTGGAAGGCTACTATAAGGTCTCCTCGAAGCCTTCTCTTCTCGTGGCTGAAGAGCCCCAAGTCTCATAACCTGTCTTCATAGGAGAGCTGCTCCAGCCCTCTGACCATTCCCATGGCCCTCCTCTGGACCCGCTCCAACAGTTCCATGTCCTTCCTGTGCTGGGGGCTCCAGAACTGCACACAATTGACACTTTGTTCATTTCCCATGGTTGACCTTCCTCTGGACTAACCAGAAGAGCTAAGCAGAAAAGAAAATCTATATCTTTCTAAGCAAAACCAGTAGCTGCTTCTGTATTATGTCTTTGGATAATTTCTTTAAACAATTCACATCTGCATCAAAAAAAAGAGTGTGGCAGGGTAAATTTCCTCTCTGTAATCTCATAAAAAGTACATTGAGATCACACAGAATATGGGAAACAAAATAACTACATTGCACTCTTTTGTTGAGATATCTGTATATAATTTTGAAAAGCAGACAATTTAATAACACATTTGTAATCTATATTTGTATATTTAGACATAGAAAATTGAGCTTTATTTTTCCTTCTAGGAAATAAAAGTTTCCAAACCTGACATTTCTAATGATGTGAATTTTGAAATCTGTTAAAACAGACATTTTATGAAATAGACTATCCTACTTAGTGCCCATAATCTTTTTCTTCAGAATGCCTGAGATTAATTTTTCAGTGTGACAAACACTCAGATGCATTAATAAATCCTAGAGCAAGTGATATTATCTTACTACTTGTACCAATCAAATATTATTTAAAGTATAATAAATCAGAATGAAATTGCATGTCAGGTATTCAAAGGTTGTGAGCAATAGAATTGCTGTACAAAGTCATTGGCAGAAGGAGACAATCACTACTATGATCATGTTGCAATTACCCTGTTCTAGACTTCTTTATATGAAAAGTGGAATTGTAACAGTTTAATGAAACAATGATAATTGTAAGCCTATATTTTTCTCTTCTTCAGATTTGACTCTGCTAGGATGCTGTTGAGAGGCCAAAGGAACAAAATCATGAAGTGACTGAAAGCCACCTTATGCTACTGTATCAGAAAACATCTGTCATGCCGTCTTAATTCATATCACTTAGTTGGAATAAAATCATCAGTATGCAAACTATAGTAAAAATCACTTCATCATTTTCTTTCTTTGTGAAATTTTGAGGGTTAATAATACTGCTTGATCAGAGACAACTGACATGGGAATCATCACTTCCTAGGCCAACCTCATGAAATTCAACACAGCCAAATGTAAGGTCCTGCACCTTGGTCGGCACAATCTCAAGCACAAATATAGGTTGGGTGTCAAATGGCTGAAGAGCAGCCCTGAGGAAGAGGACCTGAGGATCTTGGTGATAAAAAGCTCAATATGAGCAAAAAATGCGTGTATGCAGCCCAGACAACCAATTAAGTCCTGGGTTGCATCAAGAGAATTGTTGCCAGCAGGGTAAGGGAAGTGCTTCTCCCCTTTACTCTGCTCTTGTCAGACTCCAGGAGCACTGTGTACAGTTCTGGAGCCCCTAACACAAGAAGGACAACAAACTCTTAGAGTGAGTCCAGAGGAGGACCATGAAGATGCCCAGAGGGCTGCAGCAGCTCTGCTACGAGGACAGGCTATGAGAGTTGGGGCTCTTCAGCCTGGAGAAGAGAAGGCTTGGAGGAGGCCTTGTAGTGACCTTCCAGTATCTGAAGGGGGCCTACAGGAAGGCTAGGGAGGGACTATTGACAAGATCTTGTAATGACAGATGAGGAGTAATGGGTTTAAACTGGCAGAGGGGAGATTTAAACTGGATGTTAGGTGAAAGTTCTTTACGGTGAGGGTGGTGAGACACTGGCACAGGTTGCCCAGGGAGGTTGTGGCTGCTCCCTCCCTGGAGGTGTTCAAGACCGGGTTGGATGAGACCTTGAGTGACCTGTACTAGTGGGAGGTACCCCTGCCTATGGCAGGGGTTTGGAACTAGATGATCTTTAAGGACTCTTCCAACCTAAACCATTCTATGATTCTATGATCAGAATACTTCTGTAAGGTTTCTGCTCTTCATTTCCCTCTGGAAGAGTTTCTGCGTCCTTCCTGCCTCTCTTTTTGCTCCCTCTCTTTGTCCTTTGTTTTTTCTCTCTTTCTTTCTTTCTTCTCTCTTCATCTCTGTCTCTCTCCCACTCCCAGGATAGTATAAAGATTCAAGAAGGTTTTGAAATTATTCTTACAGTACAATATCGTTAATATTTTCCCTTTCATGAAAATTTAGAAAATATACATTTAGATTATTAACTAGATCAAGACTGCACAAAGTACAAATGTATTCTTCATGCAAATAAAAGAGGTAAATACCTCTGATAACCATGTCATAATTAGGGAAATTTTTGCTTTCTCTCTAGCAGAAAGTATCTTCTTGATGAATTAGGAATCTATTTGGTTATGTGAAGAGTTGGAACAAAACCAAACAAAATGCTGATGGTTCACTTTTATCCTTAATCTCTGAAGTTTACAATAGAGCAAAATTCATTATTCTAAGATATCCTAATTTGTCCCTTTTCCTCAAGTGTGTAAACTGGGATCCATGAAGAAAAGTCCGTAAATTGGTTCATGAGTAGTCTAGAGAGCTATTATGTCAGAAACACAAAACGAATTTTTAAAGTCATAAAATACCTTAAATGTACTGTAAATTTATTGTAAATACCGTCTGGTTGATCTTTCAGTCTTTTGACAGGCAATATTCTCCTTGATGCCAATGGGAAATTTGCCATTATCAGAATTTCAAAGATGAGACCTTCTATAAACACGCTAGTAGTCTAAAACATTGCATTTTATTATATCCATGAGAACTATATTCTTTATAAACTTAATAACAGTGAATAAATTTGTTCTTGACTTGTGCTGAGAAAAGTAATGCAGATATATGACTGTATCTAAAGTTTATTATGGTTATAAGTAAGGAACTGATTGTGCTCTTTGTGCCATGGCAACTGCCACATGCCACATGCCTGCCTGGATGTCTGCCAGTACGCAGGTGCATTTTGTTCTGTGGGAACTGTAGCTCTACATGGAATGAATTGAGAATGCAAAAATCCTGAAGTTACCTTAGATAATTTGACTGTTAATACAGCAACTGGTTTTCTTAGTATTACAATAACTCAGCTTCTATGAAGTTTCTAGTCAGCCCTGCTGGACACACAAAAGACTGCCAAAATGATTTTTGCTTTCTGTACAAACTTGCCATGTGTCAACATCTTGAAGACCATGAGGCATAGAGAATAAAACGTTCTTGCAAATGCATCTTAACATGTCACTCCCTGTCCCCTGACAATCACAGAAAATTGTTTCCATACTCACTTTGAATTTTTGTGTATCAAAGGAATATGTCTGTCTTACTTAGCTGTTAACTGAAAATATATTTGCCTAGTTAAAAAGAAAAACTGTAGTAGAAACAAAATATTAAGGACTAAACTGAAAGAAGAACTTTAAAAGCACAAGAGCCTATAGACTTTATGGTTGCAGTTGGAATATTGGCGTTTGGTTTGGATTTGTTTTGTTTTGTTTCAGTAAATTTAGTTTTATTTAAAAATATTTTGTTATTCAATGTTAAGACAGATATGCTTGTTAAGCATGCTGAATTAACAGACATTAAAATGGATAAAGAGCTTACCAATTTACTGTATAACTGAAAACATTTGTAGTACTTAGAGTAACCAATCCTATTGCACAGTAATCTCCTTGCATCTCATTTTCTAGTTACTTCAGATACTATCACATAGAATACTTCTCCAGAAAACTTCATATCCCAGTGCTGTATAGCTGGTATGAAATGAGCCTTTTACCCTCAGAAATAACTGTTGGAGGTTATCAGAAGGCAGTTTGATCATGTACCAGTGCTCTGTACACTCAATAAAATGGCAATGATGTCTTTGCAACCCAACCTTTACAGGCTGTAGAGGTATAACTTTTTAAAACTGTGTTCTGGTGAATTCTATAACTCATTGAGGGTAGCTGGATCAGGTCAGGTTTCATAAAGTAAATTCCAAAAGAAAAGTCATGTACTAGAAATTATTGTAATGTTTCAAAAGGTTTTTCTTCCTAAACCTGGGTAATATGCAGTGTGGAAAAATATCTAAACACTAAAAGCTATATCTATCATAGCACATGTCTGAACATCTCAGAACCCTAGCCAAGTGTTTTTGCTTCATGAATATATATTATAAATAATAGTATAATTGTACTACATGGGATAATTTTCTACATTCACTTAAAAATGGAAAATTTGTCCTATTTTTTTCCCCCCACTGAATCACTGGAGTAAGTTGATTCTGTATTATTTAAGATGATGGATTTTATCCTTTGTGTTGCAGATAAAATTGTATTCCTTACATACATATATATATATATATATATATATATATATAAACAATTACAATACACACACAAATCAGTAAGCACATACATAAGGTATTCCAATGCTCTCTGTGTACAACTTGCATTGATTTTTGTCTATGATTTTAAATGTATACTAGAAGTCAATAGGGAGTAAAAGGATAACACACGTTATTTGAATCTCCGGAATCCCTTTAACTGGTCGCTGATTCTGGCTGACATCTTTGGTTGTTCTATAAAGGAGATGCTGAAAGTGAAATGTTGACCAAATTTTTTCACATGAATTTCATAGTGGAACTGAAAATGAGGTTATCAGTTTCTTAGAATAGAGAACTTTTAAAGGGAACCTTTTACTGTAAAGGAGACAGAAGACAATCTGACATCAGTGATAGTGTGGGTTTGTAATCACAAAGTGAGTTTATGTTACTTTGAAAAGTAAATGGTGCTGTGAGAAAAGAACCCTTCAGAATCACCAGAACACTGTTCTGAATGTCTGCATCACTTGGAATTTTCCATTAAGATGCAATATGTATAGATTACTTTAGTATAATCAAAATAAGGTATCTAGTATACTTCAGAAATTACAATTTGTGGGTCAAGTTCAAGAAAAGGGAATTTACTCAGCTCTACCCAGGACACCTAAGTACTTCCTACTGCTCTGTTAGTGTTTCAGATCTGTTCTTCCTTCCTGACATCCGTATTGAAAAAGCTCCCCCAGGTGATATTAAGCTGTGAAGTCTTCTGATTCTGTGACTTATGGTAATGCTTTTGGAACTGTTTACTCTGCAGTCCTGAGCTCTAATAACAGAACTCTGCAATGAATTCCATTATTTCTAAGCTATATTTATATATTTATCTCTATCCTTGCAAACAGTATTTACTACAGTATTTGCAAATATTTCTGGAGTTCTATAAGGAATCTCTTTATTGATTTTACTTTCTTTTAATGATTATTCACAAAAAACATGAGACTGAGACACAAGGAGCTTAAAGTAGCATGCTTCAGCAGAAATTCAATTCCAGTCATAGAAAAGAGGCTTTATCCATACAAACCACAAGAGATAGGATTGGAGTTAAAACAGTTATTTTGCTCTGATGTTTGCATTCAAATCCTATTTGTCTAAATTCCATTGCTGTGGTGCCTGCTCTTTTAATTTTCAGTAAGCCTATGCACATACAGGTGTACACTAAAACATCTTTCTATAATTTCTTCTCTGAATGTATGTACATATGTATTGATGTCTGTGTGTGCTTATACATGGCTATATATATTTGCTGAATTAATTTATATTTCTGTGTTTCTACACCCACATGTTCAAAGAATATATAAATAGTTTTATAGCTTCTTGAAAGTGGACAATCTGTCTTTGGTAAAGAAATACTTAGGCACTAATCTATTTAAGAGATAATTTCTTTATGTTTACATTGAAAACTAGAAAGGCTGGGAAATCAGCTTGAGAAATATGCAATCAGATCAAAAAGAAATTTTCCATTAACAGAGATAGGACTTGACATTCTCCTTGTTGAACTTCATAAAGTTGCTCTCAGCCCATTTCTCCAATCTGTTGAGATCTCTCTGGATGGCAGAACAACACTCTGGATCATCAATCACCCCTCTGAGTTTTGTTTCCTCAGTGATTTTGCTAGGGTGCACTCTCCTCTATCATCCAGATCATTAATGAAGATGTTAAACAGCATCACACATAGTACTGATCCTGAGGTACACCTCTAGTCACTGACTTACAGTTAAACTTTGTGCCACTGATCACCATCCTCTGGACTCAGTCATTCAGCCTGTTTCCAGCCCATCTTCACTCTCTTCTCAAAAAGCCCGTACATCAACAACCCTTTACAGCAATCTTATGCAAGACAAAGTCAAAGTTTTATTAACACCTGAGTAGACAGAATCTATTTCTCATCTACCAGGCCAGTCATTTCACCATAAAAAGTTATCAAGCTGATGAAGCATGACTTCCCCTTGGTGAATTCATGCCGTCTATTTCTGGTAAGTTTCTCATTTGTTGTTCCATGACCATCCCAGTGATCAAGGTGAGGTCCCTGGGTCTATAGTTCCATGAGTCCTCCTCTCTTGCCCTTCTTGAAGATATGAATGACTTTTTGCTTTCTTTCAGTACTTTGGTACCTCTTCCCACGGTTGCTTGAAGGTAATAAAGATAATCTTGCAATGGCATTAGGCAACTCTTTTAGCACTTCTGAATATGTCCAATCATATCCCATGGAAAATTGTATTTAAAATTTCCTTAGATGTTCTCTAATTTGATCCTCCTCTTTCACCAAAAGTGAATCTTCCTTGCTCCTGACTTACTTCTTAATCTCTGAATCCTTCAATTTCTGAAGAGTGGCCTTAATAATAAAAATTGAGGCTAAGAAGGGACTTAGTACCTCAGACAGTAGGCACACAAAACCAAAATCACACAAACAAACCATTAGACCACCCAGATCTATATATATCCATATATGTGTGTATATATATATATATATGTATATATAGATTACAGGCCATATAGAGTGACAGAGATGCATTCAGTACCCATACACACACAAAGAGTAGTAAAGGCCTCACCCTGTTTTCCTCTTTAGATGAGCAGGATGAGGATACGCACACATATATACATAAATACAACATGAATCTCCCCACCTCCTGAGTTTACATCTGATTTCAGTTTCCTTAGTTGCTGGTATTTGAGCCCTTGGAGTTGCAGCCCCATTTCAGTTACTTGTACAGATTTATGTGCACACACATGCATGTGTGCACACACTTATACACATATTTAGCATGTAACCTTTCATATTTTGAAAGCGTGAGTGGACAAAGCCTGAGCAATTAGGTCTGATTTCATAAATGCTCCTGCTGTAGAACAGCAGATTGGATTAGAAAGCTCGTGAGGTCACTCCCAAACTCAATTATCCTGTAATTTTATGATTCTGTAACAGAAGTTAAAATACTTCAGTTTATAACAAATTGCTGATGTTAATGTATTTCCCCTCTTTCTGTGATTCTCATAGCGCAAATTAGTTAAAATTTGTGCCCCTAGATTTACTAGAATAGCTGAAATGTACTTTCCATCAGAATACCTAACAGTCTAGCATTTATCAGACCTCAAATACATTGAACTTATAAATAGTTAAACCAACAACCTCATCACAGTCTGCAACTTCAGTGGTGGAATGTGAGATTCTTTGAAAAGGTGGTCAGCCACTGGAAGAGGGTCCCCAGAGAACTGGTCACAGTACTAAGCCTGTCAGAGTCTCAAAAATGCTCCTAGTCATATAATTTAATTTTAGGTAGTCCTGTAAGGAGCAGGATGTTGGACTCAATGATCCTTATGGGTATCTTCCAACTTTAGATATTCTATATTTTTAACAAACCAATATAGATATGTAATTATCATATTAATAAACTTAACATTAAAATTGTGACAGAGAGCGGTACCTGGAAAGCCTTATCTGTCAATAACTGTTTATCAGAGACTAGAATGCATGTTATGGGAGTTCTTTCTTCACTAATCTTGGAGTAAAAATTCATGGAGAACCACCAACTTGACAACTCCAGTTGTAGGTCTTGACCAGCAAAATGACACCTGCCTTTTTAGTTTGTATATGATTACAAACAGCAAACAGGCTATGGAGAAAGAACTATGGATTAGTCTGTATTTATGTACCACATAAAAATGGAAGGTGCACACATATGTTGAAGTAATTGTGGCTGTCAATATATAAACATGGACTTTGCTACTCTGATTATTAATCCTCAAATTTCAGTGTAATACATGTAGGCATCTTTTGCATCATTATACTACACTTTCTGAAATTGACATGACTCAAACTCTACTTCTTCAGCACCCACAACCTGGATACTTATTCATTTTTACTTATTTATTTGTAAAAATATAAAGAGAGAGTTTCAATTTAAAATTAGTTTCTTTCAAAATCTGTTGGATGATCCTTTATATCACATAAAAGTTTCTGATGTTCATTATATGTGTATAAAGTGTCAATAATATGTTTATATCTCTCTTTCCTCTCTTTCTCTATTTGACCTATACCTTGTTTCTAGTCATCTGGGTTTGTTTTCTGTTGTTTTTCAGGTTTTGCAGGAATTTTTCTTGGTGGGGGTAGAGAAAGAAATCTGGTGGTTGCTTGTCTTTTTTTTTCTTTTTTCTTTTTTTTTCCCTATATGGGAAAAATTTAAAGGAAATCTAAAGTGAAGCAATTACTCTTGAATTACTTATGTAAATATATATGTGCATGCCAGTAGTTCTTCTTCGCTGTTAGATGCCCAGATACTGTCAGATATTTCACACAACCTTTGTTCCATTGGTCAAGAGTTTCAGAGTCTGGGAGGTCAGAATCATGCAGGGAAAGACAATTTTTCTGCCAGCTAGTGCCAATCCTATAGAGAGTCTTATACTAGAGAAGAATTCTTGATTTTGTCTCTGAATTTCATGAGGAGATAAAGGATCACTGGGGTGATGTGCACATCATGACCTTTGCTGCTAAGCAGATGAGCTAACACGGCCTATAATACCTGAAGGCTTTCCAGATTGCATTGCACCCGATTGAGAGCTTCGGTCTGAAGCTGAGTTTCCACATCTGAGTGTAAGCATTCTGCTGCAGTAATTTAGGTTTTTTTTAGTTTGATTTGATAACTAAGTATTCAAAAAATTATTCCATGTTAAATATTAAGTGGAAGATCTGGTTCAGATTAACCAGAAAAATGAAAATATTTCAATACATCTCATGTGTATCAAGATAAAGTGGTGTTCGCTGACTGGATTCGACAAGAGTATAAGGATCACATTGCCTGCCTCTCTGTCATCTGTAAAATAGATACAAACCACTCCTATTATGGGTGATGAAAAATCAAATGTGTTGAAGGGTAGCAATCCAGATAACCTATGCCTGAAATCAGCAAAAGAAAACATCAAACAAAAGAGTGTCCATAAGTATTTCCTCACATTTAGTTGTCCAAGACAGGTTTTCCAGCAGGCATCTTCTTCCATTCAGGACGTGAATAACATTTTAAGAAATTGCTAGTAGTTGAAGTAGCAATCTCCTGACCAGATACAATTTAGTCCACTAGAATCACGTTATAACAACTGAAAAGAAAAAAAGAAAAAAATGAAAGTATTTTAAGATTGAGTTCATTTAATCCCTAAATATTTCTAACACATAAAAAGTTAATTTTTGTGTATTAATATATGTTGACTCTGTGCTGTCAACTATGTATTGACTAGAAATAACCAGGAAAACATGTATATATTGAAAATATCAAAATTTACAGTTAGTATTGTGCTGGTTTGAGCTTAATTGGAATATCTTAATTTAAAAAAAATAGCTTACAGGCTGTGAAAAGAAAACAATGGTGATGTCTACTTCACTCATAGGCTTGCTGAGATGTATAAAAACAAGGACAGAAACATAGATAACACAGAGAGTCTCTCTCTGGGAGCTGCTGCGTCTTCTGGCCTTCTGCTGTGTAATCTAACTAATCATTCTGCTTCTAACTCCTCCTTGCCGATCCTCCAAATTCACCTTTCATGTAAGGCAGACCCTGGGCTAAGGTAGAGGGGTGGAAAGAAGGTAGAAGGATGATTGGGATCCCCTCCTAAAGACTCTGATTTCTCGAGGGGTATTGTGTTTCTGTACTCCCTTTAACTTGTATATTTCTGTATATGTATATATATTGTAATATATTGTAAATATCTGCTTGTATATTGTGCTAAGCTGTAAATATAGCTTCATTCCTTAACTTCCAGCTGGCTGAGTCTACTCTGGGTGATTTTCATAGCGTGGGGGGGCAGGTAACTCCCAAATCATCACAAGTGTGTACTTCCTGGACATGGGGAGCAGAATACCTGTACATACAGAAAAGGATATCAAACAGAAATATTTGACTTGGACCTCAATATGTCTCAAACTATATCTGCTATTTAAAAGCAATCCTTTTCTCTTCTTTCGTTTCGCTCACAAAGCAAACTAACAATCCCCAGACTGAACAGGGTATTTCAGGATATGAACTTATTTTCCCTGACTGTCACAAGAAAAAAACTGTTCAGATTGAATATTTTAACCAAAATCAGGAACAAAATAGTTTGTAATTTTACTAATGTCACATAATTAACTATCTCTGTATAGAGGATCAATATCAATAACACAAAAAACAAATCACAATTTCAGATGTTTACAAAATGTTAAACATTTCTAAATACTCTTCTTTAACCAAACCCCTCCTTCCACAGTTTCTCTGTTCTCCATCTGCTGGTCATCAACACCTCTCTGCAACAATGCCTGCTCCCTACTTGCTCACCCACTGTGGGAGATGTGGAGCCCTCCCATTCTAGAGCCTTCCTCCAACTCTGCACGAGGAAGCACTGAACAAAGTCCTCTGCACCCATCACTAAATTACCCTAGGTGCTAACCTCATGTTGACACCCCATTGTCAAGTGCAAGCTGCTCCTGGTGCTCCATGGGACAGTTGTACTGACTTGTCTAGGCTGATATTGGGATAGTATAGGGCCACTGAGGCAGGCACAAGCCCAGTATGATTGCTGCTGCTTCTTCTGGCAGACAGGGACCTGGGATTGCTGGTTGACAACTGGCTGAACATGAACCAGCAGTGTGCCTAGGTGGCAAGGAAGGCAAATGGCTTCTTGGCCTGTATCAGGAATAGTGTGGATATGGCTACTAGCTGGGCCTGAACCATGATATACATATGTATCTGAAGGGGGCCTACACAGGAAGGCTGGGGAGGGATTATTTACAAGGTCTTGCAACAACAGGACAAGGGCAATGGATTTAAACTGGCAGAGGGGACATTTAGACCGGATGTTAGGAGGAAGTTCTTTACAGTGAGGGTGGTGAGACTCTGGCACAGGTTGCCCAGGGAGTTTGTGCCTGCTCCCTCCCTGGAGGTGTTCAAGGCCAGGTTGGACGAGGCCTTGAGTGACCTATACTAGTGGGACGTGTCCCTGCCTATGGCAGGGTGTTGGAACTAGATGATCTTTGAGGTTCCTTCCAACCTTACCATTCTATGATTCTATGATATTTAGGAAGTCATTCTAGAACAAAACAGTGCATCAATTTAAAGAACAAGCAGCAGCTGAATCTAGGCTGGGCAAGAGAGTAGGTGACAGAGCCCATCTGGGAATTCTGGGCCTTTTAATCTTCTAAATTTAGTAACCTGTCTGAACACATCACATTCCCTTCATCATCGAGAAACTAACTATGTAGGAAAACAACGCACTGGTGTAACCTCTAAAATAACATCTGTGATGTGGAAAGGACAGGCACCTACATTGGAAAGCCAGGAATTATTCTCACAAACACCAATTTAGAAGTGGACCTTCAAACTGCAAATGAGTAACAATGGACTTTTCTTCTAGAGAAGGTAAAAAGGCTTTATGCACCTTTCAAGGATGTCTGAAGCCTTTCCTCTGCACTACACAAGACATCTGAGTAGGACTAGCAGGTGTCACCAAGGATGTGTTTGAGATCTGGAGCAGTGGCTAGAGGACAAGGATGGTATTTAAAGAAATCTCTCCATAGGTGTCTAAATCACTACATTATTTGGGGAATAGCTTCTCCAACTCCTCAATAATTATTCCAAAAGGCTGCATAGAAAATCCCTAAAGTTTATTTGATCTTCATTAACTGAAAAATTAACAAGCCATGACTATGATAAGGAATTTTTTACACACTTTCTCTAATTCCTGCTATTCTGTTTCCTCAAGGAATTATGAAAAGAGCTAAAAAATAATGTCTGTAAATATCTAAATTTCGGTCAGACACTGGCAATTTTGTGGAGAACTCATGTGGTTGTTCTAGCATTCCTAATTATTGTCATTAGAACTCTTTTAACTTGGTTTCATAGCTCACTAATGATCTCCACAGATTCTAAATATCCTATTTAATGATTTATTTTTGGCTATGTTTGTTATGCTTTTGTGTAGAGCATATCAACTGCAGTATCATAACCTCTGCCTACACAAAATTTATATTGCCATTCAAAAGTTTGAACAAACTAATGAAAATAAAGTTCTGTAACTCTAAGTCACATTAGCTTTTTTTCCCCTTTTTTCTTTTCCTCCTTTTTTTTTTTTTTTTTTTTCCCCAGAGAAGACTTGTGTAATGTTGCTGTTTTTCTATTCTCTATTTCTAACCTGGAAGGGAAAACTACTTCTATTTCCAAACATAAAGATATTATTATCTAAAAAATATACTATATAACTCCTACTTTGTATTGCTAAATACTTTTAAGTGGAAACACTGTAAGTTAACTATGAATCACCGACATTGTACATGCTGCCTAACTATAGTTTAGCAAATGAATTTTTTCTGAGATTCTTCTCTGTAACTGAGGCAAATACATTGAACAAACCACATTCACAGTTGAAATAGTAAATCCTTCAAACTTGAGTTATTTCCTACAGAGTTTCCTCTTTTCTAGTTCAGGTTAAACCTGAAATTACATCTGGGAATTAATTTTCGGCGTACCGATCAACCCAAGACAAGAAGTTGGAGTCTAGCTTGTCTCTAAGATCCTCCTAGTAGTCAGACTGACTGCTGTATGCCAAGAGAGAAAGGATAGGTATATTTACTTTATATGGATACCTTATGATTTTTGATGAGACTGTCATTCAGAATTTTTGTCTTATCCTTTAGATTACATTTCTAAAAGATTTTAAATATATGAGTTATATTATTATAATTAATATTTTAAAATACACTTTAAAACTTTATATTAGTAAAGTTAGTATATATTAGTATTTTTTTACATTTAAATTATGAATTAATGCCTAACCACTTTGCTATTACTAAGAACTTCAAATGCTAAACATGTTGTTATTAGACTTCCTGATAAAAAAACTTATATAGACGTGTTTTCTCCCTGAGAATATGATTCAATCAACGATCAAGCTGCTTTCCAAGATTATGTGAAGTTTAGCAATATATTATTTTGACAGAAAAGCCAAAATTATATTGTAAACAAACAAACAAAAAATGTCAAGGGCCAGATTCAGCTACAGCTGGAATGTGTGTATATCACGTTTTCAGGCTGAGTGTGATTGAAATAAAATAAGAAAGGAAAATAAAATATGGGAAAGGAATATAGCAGATATATCTAAGTTGAACTGCTTCCATTATAACCAATAGTCATTCTCAGCAATTATTTCTCTGACCTCTTTCAGCTGTCTACTTTATGATGAAAATAATCATGCCCCAAAAATATTTAATTCCCTTTACAAATTGTTATGGAGGGGTAATTCATTGATGCTAGATATGATTTTCAAAGATTAGTATTGTTTATTAATATTCAATATTCAGAACTCTCACCACCCCAACCACTAATGTTAACAATAAACAGTTCTTCACATGGTCATAGAGACACTGTACAGATAATAACAAAGGATCTAGAAATAACTAGAAATAATATATAAACATTAATTGAACTCAATTGAACTGGAAGAGAAGGCTCTTGAAGTCAATATACTGCTTGTGATCAATTGTACTGCCTGCCCACTAGATGGACTCAAGGAACTCCCCTCCACTTATAGCAGAAGACGATTGGTGAATTACAAGAGGCTTTAAGCATTTACCGCAAAATATCTCCCAACTCGCAGGGCTAGCTACAGCTTCAGACAGTACCCAAACGCTTTCAGGGAATTCTGTTACTGTCTTGTCATCTGCTGAGACTTCTGATTCTTCCCAGGCTGCTGGGGAAGGGAGGCAGACAACCTCTGACCTGGTCCTTATCTCTCTGGATGATCTGTATATCTCCAGGACTTCCCATCTTGGCAGGAGACTTTCAGGTCTGGGCAAGATGTCTTGCAATGTGCAGTCTCAGCATGGCATCACTCTGGCTATGCACGCCTATTGCATGAAG
This sequence comes from Ramphastos sulfuratus, assembly GCA_013399055.1. NCBI lineage: Eukaryota > Metazoa > Chordata > Aves > Piciformes > Ramphastidae > Ramphastos > Ramphastos sulfuratus. Next base: position 26,660 of record WBNM01027898.1, on the reverse strand, counting down.
GCATTTAGAGCCTGCTTCTGGTAAACTCTCGGAAGGCAGTTTCCAGGCAGTTCAAGATGCAATAAGGCAGTGAGCAATGGCAGCAGGCAGTAGCAGACAGCAAGCAAGCACGAATACAGTGGCAGAGCCCATTGTGTCACCTGCGCATCTCTTTTTATCAATACAGCCTGAGACTAATGGGTCTTTGGACACAGAATAGCCAATCATAATGACAGTTAGTCAATTTGACCATGAAACCACAGGGTTGCTTTATGCTTTTTTAGAGCAGAAGACAGGCCTTGTATGAGGCAGGCACAAGCTAAGCGTGTGTACGTTGTTTACCACAGGATGTAAGCAAGTCTGGGTAGGCCAGAGTCCTTAGATTCAGTGGCTCCAGGTTCTCTGTCCTCTTTCCCATGGTTGCTTGCCCCCAAAAGTGAAGGAGGGAGAGCAGAAAAAAACATGTCTGGGCAAGTCAGGACATATATAAACCTATTTTGACCTGTTTAAGCCTACCATGACACAAACGTTGAAAAGAATCCAAGCTGGTTAACTCAGATACAGACAGCTGAGGTTCAATCCAGGCATCTTCTAACCATTATGGAGTCTTATCTGGAATGTCCTAGTGCCCTGTGTCATGTTTGACAACCTGGTCTGGATATCTTAGAGAACCAGAGGCTCTCATATGGCACTACATGATTTTGTTGATATAGCATAATCCTTCCTCAGAAGTCTGTTAGGTTTTAGCAGTCCTATTACAGTCAGTAAGCATTTGAAGTTTCGCTTCAGGCACCATCCAGATGTGTTTTGAACCTAGGGCATCTGAGTCAGCATGTAATGCTGGCATTTATGATGTAGGGACCAAAACAGATCCATGATCTCCTGAGTAGGAAGCTTGAAGGTAGCTGCAATATGTTAGGTCATGGAAAAGAGTATTAGTTATTTATATGTAACTGAATTAGGCCTTCAGTCAATATAATGAAAGAATCAATTCAGTTTATGCTACAGTTAACATGCACTTCTAGACAGATGAAATGTACTTTCATCTGTTGTGACCACAGTGGAGGAAGCTTGTTTGTGCTGCATGGATGTACTGGTGGATTCCACAACAACTCTGGCAAACACTTCAGAAGGTGTTTTCCGTATCTGGTTATGTACCTACATGTATCTAGATATTTTGAGTTAGAAGTTTGTGTTTGTAAATCAAGTTCTTGATGTGTGAATTAACAGTTCTTCACTGCCTTAAGCAAAATGTACTCAGATAATTCTATTTCATAACAGTAATATACATAAGTAATAAGAAAAGGGGATTTTATTGTTACATACTATTTTTATTATTGATGTGGTTATTACCTACTTAGTAATTCACTAATGAATCTTGAAGAAAAGACTAATGAAATAACAAGAAAAAAGAAAAGATTTTTCATTCAAGGTCTACAAATGTCTTTCTAGTCCTTTAAAGATGATATGAAGAAACCTTACAGAACATATAATATCATGAAGCTCACAGCTCATCAAGTTAGTTGTGATTTGAATTGTTAGACTGATACCACATGGGTCAATGCTTAGAAGGAAGATAGAATCAGGTAGCTTCACAAACTGTTACTGGGCTTAATATTTTTGCAACAGGGCCAGAATCCTCTTTTCTTTACATCTTCTGGCACTAAAATCTCTCTCTCAGTCCCAAGAGAAAACAAAACAAAACAAACAAAAATAACAATGCATCTCTACTTGCTAACTAATTGGATTCTACCAATATTTCAGGGTCCTGCTCTTCATATGTAGTATCTCAGAAAACATTTTTCCACTCTGCAGTGCTATTTCTGTGATTTGCTATGCAAAATCCCATGTTACACTGTCTAGAGAGTGCTGAGATCAGATTGGTGTATGTGTTTAGATAATTTTTTAAAACGTAAGGTCAATATATTACCAAAATAGATTGACCAGGTATAGGTTTGAAAAGAAAATTAAATATATTTCTGGGATGATAAAGTTTCGTTTCTCTACAGATTATGAGACACACAATTTTTCATTCTATTTATATGCAAGTTCATGTCAGGCTGTAGATTTTTTGGTTTTTTTAATTTCCAACATATGATGAATACATCTGGAAATTACACAAGAGACAGTAAACCTGAAGGGGGAAGACACTTCTCAAGAAAACAACTTAATTACATATCAAAACTAATTAAGACACACCTGCCATCATTTTGGAGTTTTTATAAGAAATTTAGTGGTGCAATGGACCACTGTGGCAGCTGCCTGTAATGGTACTGTGTTTCTCAGATGAAAAGTGAGGAACAAGTAGCTCAGGGAATAATAAAATCATCTTACACACACAAGATTATTTTTAAGGTGATCATCTTGCAGATTTATGTGCTATACTTTGAAAATGATCTGTTGTTTTGTTGTGTTTTTTTAAATTTTTTTTTAAGTCAGGTTGGTTGGCTAGTTGTTTGTGGGGGTTTTAGTTGATTGGTTGGTTGAGGGATTTTTGCTTGTTTGAGTGTTTTTTTGGGGTTGATGTTTTGGTTGGTTTTTTTGGTTGGTTGGTTTTTTTGTTTGGTTTGGTTTGGTTAATTTGTCAACACAAATAAGATTTATATTTATGAAAGTTTTACTTGACTCATTTTCGACACAGTTGTTCAGCACCCTGAATTGAAGTTGCTCCACAGAGATGCTTCCTTCAAAGGATTTCTATTTCACCATAAATAGTCCTATGCAATGACTAGGCATAGGTGAGCCTGAATGGAAGCCCTGTTCAAACAGCCATTATGCAATTATCCAAATGCTTCTTTTATATAGCATAGTAGAATCATTTATCTAGGAAAATACTGTTAAGATCAAGTCCAACCTAAAACTAATACTGCCAAGCCCACCACTAAACCACATCTACACATCTTTTAAATACCTTCAAGGATGGTCACTGCACCACTTTCCCAGGAAGCTTGTTCCAGTGCTTAGTAACCCTTACAGTGAATAATTTTTTACCCACTGCCCAATCTAAACTTTCCCTGATACAATTTGAGACAGTTTACTCTTGTCCTAACAGCGAAATGCTAGAACTTACTTCAGCTGCATAAATGAAAAGCCAGACCCAAGGAAAAACTCCTCCATTCTGCTACTTCAGAATGGGCTCCCATATATCCTGTTCTCATATGCCCATGGAGCCCATGAAGATGATTTTCATTTTATGAGATATAGCAGTAGGTATCTTAGCAGTTAATTTCAACCTCTAGTCAAATAGTGATTGACTTTGGAGAGCTAAAAAGACATATTCAGTTTGTTGCTTTAGGGAGACATTTCACATTACACAAATCTAAAAAACTGAGCTCAAAGTAATAACTGAAGGTAAGATTACAAACAGCTGAAGTAAGCAAAAAGGCAAGAAAATTTTGTTCTCGTTTTCCAGAATTGTATCAATCATCATAGCAAGGTAAAAAGAAAAACTTGCTTTGCAATGTTGAATATGTAAAACTCCATGTAGAATAAGTATAGAAGCAGTCCTTTTTTCTTGCACTTTCGTCACATATATATTCAATAGAAAACAAGCTAATTGTCATCCTAAAACCATCTCTGATACCACTACTTGCCCTTGTGCATTTTGACATATGCGCCCAAATCTGTGGTTCTTAATTGAGTGGAACTACCATTGAAAACAAGAGGATTTCATTTGATTAAGGACTGCAAAATGCATCCCCATGTGTGCATTTCTTTGTCCATGGTTAGTCAGACAGTAAGTCATGCAAAAGCTCTTTTTAATTACATTTTCAGATGATGACATAATTGGTTGGAACAATCGATATCATCCTTGATTCCTAAAGGTGAAACTTTCCAAATGAGACTACTCTTGCAAGTATTTTGATATATAAAACTTTGAGAATAATTTTCAGTATATTATTAATATTTATCATTATTTGCACTCAAACAAATGGAAAATAAGATATGTTTATATGCTGTGTCAGGTTTGTGTTTAGCAGAATTCTCAAAGTACTTGAAATAGATATTTTGGGTTTTTTGGATCTTTTTCTGTTTCATAGAATCATAGAATCTTAGAATGATAAGGTTGGAAGGGNTTTTTTTGTTTGGTTTGGTTTGGTTAATTTGTCAACACAAATAAGATTTATATTTATGAAAGTTTTACTTGACTCATTTTCGACACAGTTGTTCAGCACCCTGAATTGAAGTTGCTCCACAGAGATGCTTCCTTCAAAGGATTTCTATTTCACCATAAATAGTCCTATGCAATGACTAGGCATAGGTGAGCCTGAATGGAAGCCCTGTTCAAACAGCCATTATGCAATTATCCAAATGCTTCTTTTATATAGCATAGTAGAATCATTTATCTAGGAAAATACTGTTAAGATCAAGTCCAACCTAAAACTAATACTGCCAAGCCCACCACTAAACCACATCTACACATCTTTTAAATACCTTCAAGGATGGTCACTGCACCACTTTCCCAGGAAGCTTGTTCCAGTGCTTAGTAACCCTTACAGTGAATAATTTTTTACCCACTGCCCAATCTAAACTTTCCCTGATACAATTTGAGACAGTTTACTCTTGTCCTAACAGCGAAATGCTAGAACTTACTTCAGCTGCATAAATGAAAAGCCAGACCCAAGGAAAAACTCCTCCATTCTGCTACTTCAGAATGGGCTCCCATATATCCTGTTCTCATATGCCCATGGAGCCCATGAAGATGATTTTCATTTTATGAGATATAGCAGTAGGTATCTTAGCAGTTAATTTCAACCTCTAGTCAAATAGTGATTGACTTTGGAGAGCTAAAAAGACATATTCAGTTTGTTGCTTTAGGGAGACATTTCACATTACACAAATCTAAAAAACTGAGCTCAAAGTAATAACTGAAGGTAAGATTACAAACAGCTGAAGTAAGCAAAAAGGCAAGAAAATTTTGTTCTCGTTTTCCAGAATTGTATCAATCATCATAGCAAGGTAAAAAGAAAAACTTGCTTTGCAATGTTGAATATGTAAAACTCCATGTAGAATAAGTATAGAAGCAGTCCTTTTTTCTTGCACTTTCGTCACATATATATTCAATAGAAAACAAGCTAATTGTCATCCTAAAACCATCTCTGATACCACTACTTGCCCTTGTGCATTTTGACATATGCGCCCAAATCTGTGGTTCTTAATTGAGTGGAACTACCATTGAAAACAAGAGGATTTCATTTGATTAAGGACTGCAAAATGCATCCCCATGTGTGCATTTCTTTGTCCATGGTTAGTCAGACAGTAAGTCATGCAAAAGCTCTTTTTAATTACATTTTCAGATGATGACATAATTGGTTGGAACAATCGATATCATCCTTGATTCCTAAAGGTGAAACTTTCCAAATGAGACTACTCTTGCAAGTATTCTGATATATAAAACTTTGAGAATAATTTTCAGTATATTATTAATATTTATCATTATTTGCACTCAAACAAATGGAAAATAAGATATGTTTATATGCTGTGTCAGGTTTGTGTTTAGCAGAATTCTCAAAGTACTTGAAATAGATATTTTGGGTTTTTTGGATCTTTTTCTGTTTCATAGAATCATAGAATCTTAGAATGATAAGGTTGGAAGGGACCTCAAGGATCATCTAGCTCCAACCCCCTGCTATAGGCAGGGACACCTCCCACTAGTACAGGTCACTCAAGGCCTCATCCAACCTGGCCTTGAGGAGTTTAGTATTTTTTATGTTCCTGATATTGTTTTTGGGGGTTTTGTTTGTTTGGTCTTTTTTGGTCTGTGGTAGTCAATTCACCAGGGAAAAAGAGGAGGACAATCCAAAGAAAGTGATAAAAAAAGATCCAGAAATCCATATAGGCAGGAACATATCTAGTGAGGAAATATATCTGAGAGAATACTTTTAGCATAAATTTTAGATTAATTTTTGAAACTATAGCAAAAAATCACTTCACTTCATCATCAATTTCTCTGCCTAATGGAAGAACTGCAACACCCTGAATTTATCCAAGCATTTCAGTCATAAGGGCCAATAACACACACTAGTGTTTAATGGATTTGACAGGCAGGAAGTTACAGAAAAGAAGTAAAGGCATAAATGTTATTCATCCATCCTTTTGTTCCCAATTTATTATTCCACCTGAAAAAAAAAGAATCCACTAATTTTATCCAGATCAGACTGGGTTATAATATATTTTATTTTAAACTGTTTAATATATCAGAACAAAAGTCTAGCTTCATGTAAGCTAATTGATCTAAACTAAAGATTTTAAACTAGAAAAGAAAATGTGAGGTGGGGGAAGAGGTCTGTGCTCATTTTAACCCTTGTTCTTCTCATGTCTCTTACAAGAAAAATTCTTACTGAGATGAAAATGAAAACAACTGTCCCTGAAGAGCCTGTGTGTCGCTGCCTTCAGCGTATGTAGTGGGTGAATGCAGCACACAGAAACTGATATTAACACTTGTGTGTACCTTGGACTTCATTTTTAGATAAATTCAGCACTTTTCAAAGCAAACATATTTGACTGTTGAAAGGTGAAAATGTTTGAAAATCCAGTAAATGACAGAATTACAATAATTTCTGAGTAACTGTCATTTTTTCATGTGTAAATTATTTCCTGTACTTAATGACTTGTGGATTGTGTTAACAATGACCACATGCTCCAGTAGAATGCTTTTTGTATGACACATTTGTAGACACAGAGTAATAAAATATGCTTCCAAAACTGTATTTTAGCTCCTCTCCCAAATAGCTACTTAAGAAAAGCATCCTAGTATTAGGATATTATGGAAAAATTGTAAAATTGCCTTTGAAAGTGGTATGCTCATTATTGATGTCACATTTCTCAGCATACACTGGGATTTATGGAGCAATGTGGTTTGAAAGAATAAATACATGAGTGAGGAAAAAAATCTTCCCTACTTCCTATGTTTCATCATACTTAATGATAGTTGGTAATTTCTGGTTAACCACATGCAAGTTAAAATCTTGGCATTGCCATACTCAGTGAAGTAATATTCTCTGTGACCTCAGCAGAAACTACTTTTTCCCCTTTAAATGAAAAGGTCATTAATATCTGTTTCCCCAGAATATTTAGTAGTGATTGCTGCTGCTGCAGGGTGATTTGCCAAGTTTTTTTCCTCAAGCTTGCATCACTGTTTCCAATTCTAGAGATTTTATATCCAAAGTAGTGAAAAGCCTTACTAAATCTTATCTCATGCTAAAGCTGATTAAGAAAGGCAGGATCAGCCCCATGATATGTATGGAACTTTTTGTTAGTTGCTGATCTCTTTTCTACACACTGACGTGTGTATGCAGTTCACTCACCATCCTCTTCACAGTGAACTTGTATATTAAAATGTTGTTCAGAAAAAAAAAAATTAACTCATCTGTTTCACAGTAACAGTTAATTTGTACAAAATATAAAGCTAAGTTATAAATGTACACAGGTGATCACACAGGACACAGATGAGTGTTAGTTTCTGAAGAGAAATTTCATATTAATCAGAAAAAGAAAAGAAAAGAAAAAAAAAGGAGTATGAAACAGGATATAGAACATATAGAACAGAGATGTTTGATCAGTAAATTAAGCTTATCCCACTATAACTCAGCAAAAGAACAGGACTGAAAATCTAGCAGATAACCAACTTTCAATATTACCGAGCTAAATTAGGACACATTATTCTGGGCTCAGCACAACATTGTCTGAGATTTCACCAGGAAGTCCCCTGGGATGCTGATACAATGAGAGTGAGTCTGATCATAACATACCATCTGGTATTATCATGTAATAATTGCCAACAAAATGCACAGTGTGGGTCTTCATCCTTCATTAGATTGCCTTAAACCAGTGTTAAATTCCCTTTCAGTTTATAACATATCCTCCTTATTCTACAAACTCAGAGGATTTACTCCATAGTCAAGGTGAGAAGAAGCATTCTAGGTTGATGGAAGACATTGCACTAGCATCACATGTTGATCTTCAGGAATTTTAAACAGCCACTAAGGGCAACTCATTCTAAATATCTTAACATCTCTCTTAGAATGGGATGTATAACTGGAATAATGTCTCTGAATCCACCATTGTACTCTAATTAATGCCGTCCCTTGGATCAGTATTGTGAAGATCTGAGTCATAAGCTTTAGGCTGTATGAGGCATTAATTCAACTTTCAGCTGTCCTCAAGAAGAGGGAAAAGGCAAAAGTGGTACCATACTTGTCATCTTTCCATACAGGTACACATCTGTACATCTGGAGATTATGCCCTGGATGTTTAAACTTGGTGTGCAATTCTTTATGCACACTATGACTCTCTGACTATCATGTTAGGACTTGTCAGGCCAACCTCTGAGCAAATTTCTTTGTTTTGCAATTTTTATTGACTTCAGAATCCTAAAAGAGAAAAAGTAGTTGGTCTCAGCGTTCTTGATGAAAAGAAATATTTATTTTCTGGATTTAGTTTTTTAATTAATTTGTTGTGAGAAATTATATCAGGAATTGATTTCCATATTACAGGAAATATCAGATGGGCTCCCCAGCAAGCAGGAAGAAGAAAGCTGAAACATGTATCTGTTACTTAATTACATTTTTAATTATTATTCTCATAACATAAGACCTGAGTAAAGTTCAATTTCTTCTTACATACAATAAATAAAATACCAATTATTTCAAGTGAGTTATCCTTGTATTTTAGCTTAACCACTGTCCACCATATTTGAAAGGTCATGGCAGACTGGTGAAGTTCCTGCTGACTGGAGTAGGGCAGACATAACACCTATCTTCAAGAAGGGAAAAAAGGATTACTCTGGGAACTACAGACCAGTCAGTCTCAACTCTGTGTCAGGCAAGATGATGGAGCAGATCCTCCTGAAAACTCTGTTAAGGCAAATGGAAAACAAAGCAGAGGTGACTGATGGTAAACAGCATGGCGTCACCAAGGGCAAATCATGCCTGACAAATTTGGCGGCTTTTTATGANCTGCAGTCCTGTGTGCAGTTCTGGAGCCCCCAGCACAGGAAAGACATGGAAGTGTTGGAGCGGGTCCAGAGGAGGGCCATGAAGATGATCACAGGGCTGGAGCAGCTCTCCTATGAGGACAGGCTACGAAAGTTGGGGCTTTTCAGTCTGGAGAAGAGAAGGCTTCAAGGAGACCTTCTAGTAGCCTTCCAGTATCTGAAGGGGGCCTACAGGAAGGCTGGGGAGGGATTATTTACAAGGTCTTGTAATGACAGGACTAGGGGCAATGTGTTTAAAGGGGCAGAGGGGAGATTTAAACTAGATGTCAGGAGAAGTTCTTTACAGTGAGGGTGGTGAGACACTGGCACAGGTTGCCCAGGGAGGTTGTGGCTGCTCCCTCCCTGGAGGTGTTCAAGGCCAGGTTGGATGAGGCCTTGAGTGACCTGTACTAGTGGGATGTGTCCCTGCCTATGGCAGGGTGCTGGAACTAGATGATCTTTGAGGTCTCCTTCCAACCTTACCATTCTATGATTCTATGATTCTATGATCCTATCCTTATATAATACCAATAACAATAAATGACAGCAAAATCAGTCTTTAAGTGTGTCAGCTCTAAATTATGTGACAATGTGCAAGTAAATCTGTTTCAGACAAAATTTCAATCTCTTTCATGGCCTTTCTGGCTTGTCCTATATCGCTCTCACCAATGTCATACAGGATTTTTAGAAATATAGACACAGCGTAAAACAACTCTTACAAAACAATTATTTAATGTTAGCTCCAACAGTGGATTTTTTTTACATTTATTTTATTTTAAAGACTTGCTTACATGACAAAGATACTGATAATCTAATATTCTGACTGTAGAAAGATTATAGTCAACAATAATTCCTACACTTCCAGCACAAGTTCTATCTACAGAGAATGTTTCATCATCCCTGTATCTTAGCTTACAGAGAAATCATAGAATAATTCCATTACTAATGAAGTTGTCACGAAAGGCCAAATTAGGCACAATACATGTCCTGGCTTGCCCAGGCATGATCCCATGGTCCCCTTCCCGCTACTGAGGCAGGGAAGCAGAACACAGGGAGAAGACAAAAGGCTTGGAGACACCCACTTGGAGGATGCGAGGCTTGCCCAGATTTGTTCTTCCAAAATAAGGGAAAGCAAGCTCTTGACTTCACCTAATATGGTCAGGTTTGGCAAAGTGCCATTCAGATTGGTGAATCTCTGTGGACAAAGGGGCCATTACATTCAGGCAAACAATAAATAGGCTTTTTCCATAGGTTTTGCCTGCCTTTGCCTGCTTTGTCCTGCAGCATTATGCTCTGCTTTGTCTGCAACATCTTTCAAGACACCAACAGAACTCCCTTCAAGTGTTTGGGTACTGTCTGATACTATTTTGTGAGTAAATAGTCAAAACCTCTTTGTAAGAAATTCTGTAACTATCTTCTATTGTGCCTTCTGCCTTAGCAACAAAAAGGAGCCTCTCGAGTCCCCTAGTGGGCAAGTGAATATAATTGAAACTAAGAATCTCATTCCAGTTCTAAGTTTAATGTTTGTATTTGATAGTTATTTTTCAAGTGTTCTAGGTTGCCTGTTCTCTGTGTGTATAAATATCCAAACCACGCGTTTCAAACATTGTTAATAAGTTTTCTGGTGAGAATTAATGTTAATAAACAATTTTCATAGTTATTAACAGTCTTCACCTGGATATCAAAATTAATATAGATTATTAATTTTGCATAATTTGTAACAGAAGTAGAAGGGAAAATTCCACAAATTGTCTCAACAGTGGTCTTACTTACTGTCAAGCTTTTTTGAGTCTCCCAATAGGTTAGATATTTATAGAGCTGGATGAATGTCTGACAATATTATCTATTGTTTATCGGAAGTCATAAATCTTATTTTTAAGTCAGTTAAACAAACACTGTGCAGTGATAAACACATTTTAATTCTCTTTCTTCTAAAAAAGATTAGAAAGTATAGTGTAGTCGCTGATTGAACTAATGCCAGTGTCACTCTTGACCAATGTCTCTCACACAAAAGAACAGAGAAACAAGACAGCTGCTTAGAAGTGGTTTGATGCACCTTTGATTCTGGTAGGATCTAAGGAGGCAAAAGTGACAGGCCCAGGTGAAACTTTATGAAGAACTGGGGCAGGCACAAGCTACCCTTCAGTTTTTCTTATGAATACCTTTTGGGGGTTTCTGTTTGTTTGTTTTGTGTTTTGATTTTTTTTTTTCCCAGGTTTTCACAGAAGCATAGCTCCTGATTACTTCACTTAAAGATTTTATCTTGTTCTGGGACCCTTTTTTTGTTTACCAAGAAGGAAGCAGGCATAGGCACGCCAGTAGGGAATTTGACACTTCTGTTTTATCTGCTTAGCCTGATTATATTTCTTCAATAAGTATTTCAGCATAATGCTGTTTCAACATTTTTTTTCCACGAAACATTATCTTTTACAAGGGAGAGATATAAAAAGCTTCTTTTTTTTCCAAGTTTAATGAATCATAAATAATTTCAGTTAAATTTATAGTAAGTCAGTGTTCCTGTGCAACAGATTTTCTTCTTTCTTGAACATAATAAGAAGTACAAATAAAGGAAGAAAGGCCATAAGTATTATTCCAGATTTACTTTTAGGCACAGAGTCTATGCTCAGTTGTTGGATTTGCTTAAGTCTGGTGTTAATTATGTATGGCATGGTGTCATATAGCCTAGCATTCTAGCATCTCTGGAACTCAGTCAAACAAGATGAAAATAATCAAACTAATTTTTTAAACTACTTCTTAAAAGGTACATGAATAAACAATCCATTTTTTTTCCTGATGCTTTTTCATAGTTCATAGTGAGAAAAAAAAATGTAAATAGCTCTCTCATATTTATGAAATATAGCTGGAGCACCAGACTGCAGAAGAACATTAGAACATACAGTCCAATATGCTATCAGATGAACTGTTATTATAAGTACTAATAGGCTGACTAAAGCTCATTAAGATGCTTTCTTCTCAGTCCTTTGTGTAAGGCAGTCTGGTGACTTACTTATGGCATTGTATAAACCTTCAGTTTCCAGATTCAGTTTATTCAGATCTAATTTATTCTAATTTATTGTTTCTGCATCAATAGCATCTTTAGCTTTGTTGCTTCTTGTGGCTACCTGACACTTTATTCCACTTTCATTTTTGTAAGCAATCATGTCTTCATATCTCAGGATAAATTTTCTTGCATATGGTTGAGTATCTGTCTATAACTTTAATCTTATTCTCCACATCTATTTAGTTTGGGTGTCTTGAATACGGATAAATAGAATGGTGTCCAGAATTTCAGATGAGTTCATATCGGGAAGCTGGACAACATTGTTGGTATTTCTTATTCTTGAAAGAGTAAGAATAAGAAAGCACCTCTTGTGATTGCAATTACTTTTTTGTAATGACATTATATTAGAGAAACATAGTAATCCTGTAGACACACTACTCTGCCACTGTTCTCAACAACAGAGAAAGTTTTAGCTATTGCAGAAATGCTTGTTAGTTGTCATTTTCCATCAGTACATTTCATTATCTTTTGTCTTCACATGTTATACTCCTGTAATTTTAAGGTCAATCCAAGAAAACAGTTTCAAAAAAATATAAATGCTTAGAGTATCAGTGATACATTTCGTCATTCTTTTCACACTTATTTCATGGCTAGAGGACCATTAACTATTTTTTTCTTTACAAAAATCTAATATTGTAAGGTGATTTCGATCTAAAATACACTGAAATGTCTGGATAACACAAGCAGTTTTGATGTCACAACACGGTATCTGAGAAAGCATGTTGACTCTGAGAAAAGTGTGTTTATATGTGTATTAAAGTGTCATTTTATTGGGATCAAGATAACACAATGACTAAGAAACTGAGTGAGCTAAATATCAATAAAACAAATGCATTCCATTTAGTCAAGTAAACATTGAAAATTCTGGATGTCATGGCATCAAAAGTGCATATTGAACATTCATAGCATTAAAGAAGTGTATTAGTTCTTCTAAGACCTCTGTTTAAATTAAACTCTGACAGAATGATGGAGATCTCAAAGGTTTAAAATTCATATAATAGCCCTTTTCAATGTAGTGAGCAGGCTAGAGACAGTGTCTGTAATTTGTTTGCACTGCCAATAGTAGAACAGAAGTTTGTTGTGTTAACATTCCAGCAAGCAGAAGACAGAGCTTCACAAGTGCTGTTTATTCAATATAACTGTAATTCAGATCTAGCTACATCTTCTGATGCCTGCAAAAAGAAAACAAAAAGAAAAATAAAAGACAAAAAGGCAGATCAAGAAAAGAGAGGGCATAGTTTTATGTGCCATAAAGCAGAACATAATGCCAGGGGAAATAAGGCTTCCTTAGCCATCCTTTCAATGAACATACTTTGTTTTTTTTTCAAAACTGGCTATTTTTAATTTTTGAAATGACAGTGATTTGAATTTACATTGGAGAATGTGTGCATTTCAGCCTATTTGAATTGAAACATATTTGTATTGAAACAGAAGGGAAAGGACAGAGGCCTACACCTAATATAATACAGCATACTTCTATTGTCTTATGTAAGTGTGTACATAATTTTATTACAGAACCAATAACAAGGGGGACATCCTCTTGGCAGTAGAAAGTGGTTGGAAGATTGTATTAAACTAATTGCATTCTTAGATGTATAATGTCTTATTTTCAAACAAAAAGAAAATAATTTAATAATCTTGAACTTTACATTTATGTTTATTATTATATGTGTTATATAAAGAAAACTAAATACAGAGGATCCTGTTTGCAAACATAATCATCTAGAAGACATGCTGCATTTAACATTTCCATCTCTCTACCTATGGTACCAAAAAATCATAATGCATAAGGAAAAATATAATATAAAAATCTTCATAAAAATATAATATAAAAATCTTCATAAAAATTTGAGATATCATTAAGAGTAATATGTAAGGATACCCAGCAGATATACTACTAAAGATTTGTTCTAAACATGCCAATTAACTGCAGTCAGAAATCTGATAAAGTGATAACAGTAAAATCAACCATAAAATAAGACAATAAAGATATGATGAAGATAAACCCATTCAATAATCCATGGGAAATCAAAATTTCTTGATGTCATGAGTTCATACCTGTATGTGTGTATGCTTCCATTCATCTCTATGTAATTTAACATTGAGAAATACTTGTTTGTTCTCAGTTTTGACTTTGATTATGGAAGTGGTGGGAGTTGCTTAACTGTTAAAATTCACTGTTTCCCAAGTTTTAAAAAGAGTCAATTTAATAGAATCAATTAAATAAATCTTCTGACTCTAGAAAAACAAACACATAATTAAACCTTATTACTCTGATTTTCAACTCAATGAGAAGGATATTAAGGCTACTGAGATAAATGAGGGCACAATGCATGCTTACAGGCATGGTCATTCAGCACCACTGTTTTCTGTACCATCTCGCTTAATTCACAGCCATTTCTGACTACACATCAACAACAAGATGCTCTCTGAGGCCAGAAAACAAGTACAAGCATGAAAGTAAAACATCTAATGCTGCTGACAATGCCTCCTTTTTTCTTCATAGCCACTTTTTGTACCTACAGCACCTTTATGCTACCCCATTAAGAGAATCAGAGAAACCAAGGACTGCATAAATGTGAAAAATAGGAGACAAAAGAGATCTTTAACAACTTGTGAGTCAAATGAATAGACCTAAGAACCAAAAAGAAGATAATTCAGATAAATTGGTATTATTGTCTACTGCCCAAATATTTGCACCACAGTGAGTGATAACAGCAAATCAGAACTTGTGACTTCAAATAAATGCAGTACAGTAGAAAAACAAACATTTATCATAATAACTGAGAGAGAAATTTACTCCCAGGTAGAGGATCCTGTGAGGAAATCTTACTTCTCCATAGGGGACACTGTAAATCTATTCGATAGCATCTACGACAAAAATAAGTTTCAGTAAGGAAATGATGAATTGAACAGCTTGTGTGGAGGAAGGAAGAAGTTTTGAATGTTTCACTCTCATGGTACTTACATTTTCATGCTTGAACACTGAACAGATTGGAGAATCCCACACTGAATTTTAATACTTTTACTGATTGCATTAAGAAATTAAAAACAAACACACAAACAAACAAAAACCACAAGAAAACCCAAGAAACCCTTGGACAAGAATTCTGATTAGATCTTTCTACTGAAATGAATAGACCTTCACCAACACAAAAGCTGAATTTCAGTGTGGTTGTCTAGCATTCGGATTGTAGGTACTATTTTTTTTTAATTGGCCTGCAAATTTTCCTCTTTAACAGAGATGCAGGCAACCTCTGAAGAGCAATTCCTGTATCCCAAGATAAGTGTCTAAGATAGATGCTAAGCTGTAAATATAGCTTAATTCCTTAACTTCCAGCCGGCTGAGTCTAGTCTGGATGATTTCATCGTGTGGGGGTGTGTGTAACTTCCAAACCATCACATCTGTTTATATTCACCAGACAGTTCTAGCCTTTTTCATACAACTGAGAAAGCATAAGTTTTAAAACAAAAACAGTACTTGAATTGGAAGTTACAAGTCTGCTGTCCTCCCAGTTTCTCCCATGACATCTGTATTTGTGCACTTTTCAGCATGGAATCAGAAAGAGTTCAGTGATAAACACAGTAAGACTTCAAGAAAATGAGGCAACAGTTCAGCAATACCCTTCATTGTCTGCTTGTTCAGACATGTTAGTGGCCCATAACATGCAACTTAAGAGTGTGAAGATGAATCAGAATCATCCATTTCACTGTAATGTTGAAGGTCAAAGAAGATAAGATAGCTTTATGTTAAGGGGTATCAGTATCATCCAAAGGTCCATAAAAAACAGTCTTGAAACTTTCATTTGAAAGTGGTGCTTAAAGCAAATAACCAGAATTGTGATTTCCAGACACTGCTTGCCATCCAGGCATTCTCATACTACCGAATCAAATGCCATGTTTCATATTTTCCTGTCTTTTTCCCCAAAATCATCAAAGTGACTATACTTAGGTGCAGCTATTCAACACATCTTGTATGCATCAAGTAAGTCTAATAAAATATATGATGACTGCAACTTCAAATGTATTCACTGTACGTGTGACATAGGAATCATATTCTGTGTCCTAAATTTGTCTATCCAGGTTTTCAAAGGCTGGTGATCAGGACTGCCAGGTCCTGCAAGATCTTTCACATAACACCTGTAAGCATATAGGTACTGCTTCAATGTACATATGAGCTTATGAAGAAAAACATAATGATTCTAAGAACCTAGCATTACCTGTTTATCTCCTACTGTCTGAATCCTCCATCTTAAAGATGTAAGGGTGAGGGGTGGAGAGTGGGAAAGTGGTGAAATCTCCCTGCCTTTCTAGCTGGAAGGAATTCAGATCTTGAAAGACAGCTTCTGAAATTTAAATCTGCTACCCTTTTCTAAAATTTGGGAATGTGTGTGTGGGTTGGTTTCGGTTGGTTGATTGGTCAATTTTTTTTTCCTTTCCCCCCTATCAACAAAATATTTTTCTCCTTTGTTTTCTTATCCCTAATATTAATGCAGAATGCTGGAATCAGGCTAACTTTCACCTTCTTTAGTTTCTGAGAGAATTATTTCCTCTTTCATTTGTTATGGATGTTAACCCTATTTCTGTTTACTGCCCTTCTGGGGAACATACCAGTTTTGGTTTTCTCTCTTACCCAGCAGATGTTTTATACATTCTTTTGCCTTTCAGTAATGTCACCATCACCATCAACTTAAAATGTGTAAGTCCACAAGGGACACAGTTCAGGCTGTCAGCAGCACATATTAGGACATAATCTTTCTGCTTTCACTCAGTTAAATTCTGATTTCACAAGAGCACTGTCTGGATTTTCTGAGGCTGCAAATGGATGAAAGAATCTGCCTGTGTAGCAGAATCGAGACTGCATTTTAAATCCCAAACAATTACACGTTGTTTGGGTTTGTGGGTTTGTTTGTTGTTGTCATTGGGACTTTTTGTTTGTCTGTTTCTTTTTTTTTTTTTTTTGCAGCTTTTTTACTTCTTTTTTCCTTGTGTGAAGACTATCAGAATAACAACCTTTTTAAAAACTGATCTAGACAAACTAAAGATCTTCTGTGATGAAGGTCTTGTGACATCTTGATCTACTTTTTTATGTTAAAATGTAAAGTAGAGATAAAGATTTGTGATCAAATTAAAATCTAAGTGTTTCTAATAAGGATTAAATTTAGATTTCATTAGGCAATTTTGATATACATCCTAAAGAGCAAATGGTTGCTACAAACATATTAATTGAGTTTTAATTCTGAAGTAGATGTTTACATGATATGACTGCTAAGTTTGCTTGAAACTGNAAATGAGGCAACAGTTCAGCAATACCCTTCATTGTCTGCTTGTTCAGACATGTTAGTGGCCCATAACATGCAACTTAAGAGTGTGAAGATGAATCAGAATCATCCATTTCACTGTAATGTTGAAGGTCAAAGAAGATAAGATAGCTTTATGTTAAGGGGTATCAGTATCATCCAAAGGTCCATAAAAAACAGTCTTGAAACTTTCATTTGAAAGTGGTGCTTAAAGCAAATAACCAGAATTGTGATTTCCAGACACTGCTTGCCATCCAGGCATTCTCATACTACCGAATCAAATGCCATGTTTCATATTTTCCTGTCTTTTTCCCCAAAATCATCAAAGTGACTATACTTAGGTGCAGCTATTCAACACATCTTGTATGCATCAAGTAAGTCTAATAAAATATATGATGACTGCAACTTCAAATGTATTCACTGTACGTGTGACATAGGAATCATATTCTGTGTCCTAAATTTGTCTATCCAGGTTTTCAAAGGCTGGTGATCAGGACTGCCAGGTCCTGCAAGATCTTTCACATAACACCTGTAAGCATATAGGTACTGCTTCAATGTACATATGAGCTTATGAAGAAAAACATAATGATTCTAAGAACCTAGCATTACCTGTTTATCTCCTACTGTCTGAATCCTCCATCTTAAAGATGTAAGGGTGAGGGGTGGAGAGTGGGAAAGTGGTGAAATCTCCCTGCCTTTCTAGCTGGAAGGAATTCAGATCTTGAAAGACAGCTTCTGAAATTTAAATCTGCTACCCTTTTCTAAAATTTGGGAATGTGTGTGTGGGTTGGTTTCGGTTGGTTGATTGGTCAATTTTTTTTTCCTTTCCCCCCTATCAACAAAATATTTTTCTCCTTTGTTTTCTTATCCCTAATATTAATGCAGAATGCTGGAATCAGGCTAACTTTCACCTTCTTTAGTTTCTGAGAGAATTATTTCCTCTTTCATTTGTTATGGATGTTAACCCTATTTCTGTTTACTGCCCTTCTGGGGAACATACCAGTTTTGGTTTTCTCTCTTACCCAGCAGATGTTTTATACATTCTTTTGCCTTTCAGTAATGTCACCATCACCATCAACTTAAAATGTGTAAGTCCACAAGGGACACAGTTCAGGCTGTCAGCAGCACATATTAGGACATAATCTTTCTGCTTTCACTCAGTTAAATTCTGATTTCACAAGAGCACTGTCTGGATTTTCTGAGGCTGCAAATGGATGAAAGAATCTGCCTGTGTAGCAGAATCGAGACTGCATTTTAAATCCCAAACAATTACACGTTGTTTGGGTTTGTGGGTTTGTTTGTTGTTGTCATTGGGCCTTTTTGTTTGTCTGTTTCTTTTTTTTTTTTTTCTGCAGCTTTGTTACTTCTTTTTCCCTTGTGTGAAGACTATCAGAATAACAACCTTTTGAAAGACTGATCTAGACAAACTAAAGATCTTCTGTGATGAAGGTCTTGTGACATCTTGATCTACTTTTTTATGTTAAAATGTAAAGTAGAGATAAAGATTTGTGATCAAATTAAAATCTAAGTGTTTCTAATAAGGATTAAATTTAGATTTCATTAGGCAATTTTGATATACATCCTAAAGAGCAAATGGTTGCTACAAACATATTAATTGAGTTTTAATTCTGAAGTAGATGTTTACATGATATGACTGCTAAGTTTGCTTGAAACTGTTTCTAGTAATGAACTAAAATACTGGAACATATTTATGTTTTAAATGAATAACTGAGTTATAAGAAAAAACAAGACATAATGATAAAAACAACCTAAACCTCACAATTAAATGCAAATTAAGCAGTCAAGCATTTTATATAAACTTCATTGTTATAATTAATTTTTCGCTTGAGTCCATCTTCTGATATATAATCAAATCAATGTATATTAACTACAGAAGCTATGGTACATACATCATGTTGAGCTGAGTAATTATTAGCACTGGACAGTTAAATAATCCTCACTCACAAAAGATTTTTAGATTCACCAGCTATATGATAAAACATGGACAGCTGCACAGTAAAACACTTTATAGTCATTAACCCTCTCTAGATAGCTGGTTAACCATCACGTTATATACTCTTTTCATTAAATCATCTTGTCCTATCCATTTGTTTTCCTGATTAGACTATTTTTCATGCATAACTGGTCCTAGCTGTCTTCTGTTCGTGTGGATTTCTGTTTTAGTTCACAACTGGGGAAGCTGAGACAAACGTTTTCAGACAACTTGATCAGAGGTCTGGTGCACCTTTCCTGTGAAGACAGACTGTAAGAAATGACAGAGAAGAGAAGGCTCTGAGGAGACCTTATATCTACATTTCAGTATCTGAAGGGGACTTACAGGAAGGCTGGGGAAAGACTGTTTAGAAAGGCTTGTAGTGATAGGATGGAGGGCAATGATTTTAAAGTGGAGCAGGGCAGATCTAGGTTAGACATAAGAAGTTCCTTACAATGCGAGTGGTAAAATACTGGAGCAAGTTGCCCAGGCATGTGGTTGAGGTCAAGATTTGGTGTGGTCCTGGGCAGCCTGATCTAGTTGGAGGTGTCACTGTTCATTTCAGATGAGTTGGACAGGATGATGTTTAAAGGTCCCTTCCAGCCCAATGCAATCTGCAAATGCAGAGATGCTTCTCTCTATTTTTCAAATGAGAGTATCAAAATAAAATCCTAGGATCCAGAGTGATGGATGACTCACAAGTGTTAGAAAAAGATGTCAGATCACATCCCAGCAAATTGCACAATGGGTATGGGGAGTACTAGTTACTAGTACTAATCCAATTCCTTAGCTGTTTGACACAATATAGGGACCATTTTCTGCTAAAACTGTGCACATTGACTGAGACTGTTTCATTGGATTGCATTCAAATACACTTGAAACATTAACTTGCCTTTGTTTTTAAAGAATCATTCGTTGTTTGTAAATAATAATGGTTACTGTCTCACAAGACTTATGACATCTGATTAATGTTTGTGAAGTGTTTTGAGAACCTTATTTGAAAGGCACTAAAATCTACAAAGTATTGTTATTATCCTTTCTCTAAATTCCCACAAGTTCCAAGTGGCTCATAACATTTTTAGGGAAAGGCTGCCAAAGTAACTTCATAGACTTCATTAAAGCAATCTATTTAATCTGTTTACTGATAATTTCCATTTTATCCTTTTACATTTTCCTAGATTCTGTCTCTTTCCTTCAGCTGAGTAATGTATGAGACAGAATGATATGTCTGATATGATGAAAATGAGGCTGTTCCTAAGACTAGGACTTTTAATATTGGCAACTTGCAAATAAGCCTTTTTTACAATAGTGTCTGTAAAATGAAGATGAGCGAGCAGCAAAAATAAATGGTAGGTAAAAAATACAGACTGTGCCAGGTACCTCTCAGCAGTCTAGTATGTACTAAATGATTTTACAGAAAAAATTCCCAGCAGTACAAGTAGATCTTAATTTCTTACAGTTTGTGCACTTTGCTTTTTCTGTATCTGTTGGTCAGCTTTGCATTTCTGACTTAGCACTCAGATCAGATTATGTTGAAGTTAGTCCAAAGTCAGAAGTGTGGTAGTACAGATTGATTGTGCTCTGTCTGCATGTGTATCCAGATACACCACAGTTTGGTACACAGTATTTAATATTATTTCAATTTTAGTTTTCTCTGCTTATATCGATAACTAAATGGCTGCTGGCATTTATTCTTCAAATAGTGCAGAATCTTTGCTTTGGCAAAGGTTTCTTACATAATATAGTTGTTTTTCTAGTTGCTCAGTGCTTCAGGATGAAAATAGATCAGGACTCTGGCAGATGTTTTAGAACAGAAATACAAAGCAGATTTTCTTGATGTTCCTGTCACAGGGCTGGGCAGAGCACAATAGGGTGGAAACACTTGAAAGCAATCCTGCTACTGTCTACTGACCTGAATGCAAACAAATCAGGAACCATACCAGTATTCTTATTTCTGTGCCCTTTCCTTCCCTCTGCAGCCCTCAGAAAAACAAAATATAAATAATAATAATAAAAAATGAAGCAAATCCCAGAAAGTTATACAATTATAACATATTCTCTCCTCCTCTGTTATGTTTCTTTAAGCTGTAGGCTCACAAACAGCAGTGCAGCAACAGAGTTTTAGCACACAAAATGTCTCTATCTGTTAGTGCAAACCATACAATAGGAGCAAGATGTTATGCCAGAAACCCTTACAGTCAAACAGTAAAAATATACCCAGAGAGAGAAAAAACCCACCAGCATGGAGTAGTAAGAGCTTAACTATCTGGGTCAGATTATCAAAGATAGAAGAAAAACATGTTTAAAAATCACACCTGACATTATTCCAAAACTGAGGTAATTTACAACATTTTTTTTGTATCACATGATTTTTTTTTTCCCCCTCCAAATTTCTCTACTAATTCTATTGCTTTCCATTTAGACAATGGAAATTTGGGCATGTATACTATTCTTTTTAGTTAAATTGCTGCCCTTTTTTGAATATCCTTTGCAGTTTGTGCTACAGAATCTAAGCTTTCATTAGAAACAATATTTCTAGCACAGATGGTAATGAAGATAACCATGAAAAAACATCAACTGAGTACAAACCACGGCAGTGATGTCTTTTGTATATTGCCAACAGCTTGAAACAATAGCTCTGAAAAACATAGCCCAATGAGTGATCTGACCCATTTGTCTTAACACCTGGTTAACTTTTGATATGTCTAAACTGAGGGACCTAAGGACACCTCCAAACAAACACCTCTGCATGGACATGCCAAATATGTTTTCAACCCATTGTAAGGCATGTCCAAGTTTTCCCTCTCTTTCCTTTCACATACTCTGTTGTCTACAAACAGTGACTGAGGTGTACAAGTCAGATGAGTTCAGTGATGTGCTCCAGAAGGTCAATGATTTCGATGATCCCATGACAAGGCTGCAGGGTAAACACCTGTAAGGACTTCTCAGGGACAGATTCTTAACTCCCAGTATGATGCCAGTATTTTCAAGCGCAAGGGAATTTTAACTCTGAATTTTAATAAGACATTTTTGGTCAATAACAATGTTCCCTCTACAGGATGATATTTTTATTAGAATTTAGATTGTGGTTCTAAATAGACATGTCTAGCTCAGAGCTGGAAATGGACGTAAGTGTGCAATACACAGTAACAGATAATGTTATAGGCATGATGATACTGAAATCCATCCTCCTAGACACAATTGTTCTTGTAGAAGATTGCCTTTTATGTTATGTCTATTATTTCACTAACTGGAGAAGTTCCAGAATCAACTAGACTTTCTGGGGCAAATCCTTCCCCTTTCTGCTCTCCCTAAGCCCTGCGATGCTCAAGAAAAGAATTACAGTGATAAGCCAGGCAAAAACTTAAACCAGGACAGCTGTTGCAGAAATATTTTAAAGGGAAAGAACAGAGTTCATCTCTCAGGAAATCTTTTTGGAGGATTGTGTTCTGTTCTTTTTTTTTTTTTTTTCATTGAAGATTATACAGAGAATACCCTGTCCCTGAAGTAGATGGCTGCATGGTTCATTCTCGGCAGCCTAGAGTATTCAGACATGACCCCAAATCTCTAATCTCTCTGTCTTTATTATTTTTTATCCCATTATCTGACTCTTAACATTATCCAAGCTAAGAAATATAAAATAACAAATCGGGAAAGAAATACACCAGTCAGAGGACAAAACAAAGCAAAACAAAAAAGCTCTGAACTCTCACAATAAAACACAATGGAGTTGACCTTGTTGCTTCTATGCATACTTTTTTCTCTTGTATTCTACCTGCCTTGTCTGGATTGTAAATGCACCAGACATCTTATTTTTCTTGCACAGCACCCAGAACACTGTGTTTTGTTTGATTCCTAATAAATTTGATAATAAATGTGCTAAAATAGAAACATCTGAAACTCCTTCACTTATAATCATAGAATCATAGAATCATAGAATGGTAAGGTTGGAAGGGACCTCAAGAATCATCTAGTTCCAACCCCCTGCCATAGGCAGGGACACTTCCCACTAGAACAGGTCACTCAAGGCCTCATCCAGCCTGGCTTTGAACACCTCCAGAGAGGTAGCAGCCACATAATCCTCCGATAAAGAATATTTAATTTGATAATCCAAAAAAGTTAGCCTTTTTGTTATTTATTTTTCTGCTTTGAACACAAAACAAAACAAAAACACCCAAAACAAAAAAAAAAAAAAACAAAAAACACTTATTTTAAAAGTTAGAAAAAAAAAAAAAATCCAGCTCTACTTTTAAAAATACAGCAAGTGAATGCTTGCAAAAAAAAACAAGTCAAACCTTTCCCTCCAAAGCATGGATGCAACCTGGAAACCAAAAGTTCTAGCTTTACATTAACAGCTTTACCACACAGTAATGTGCTGTTAATACAAATATCTAACATGAGACACTCTAAGAATGACATAAAATCATCTTAATTTCAGAAAAAAAGAAAAAAAAAAAGGATGATAATATGTGGAAAACTGCACTGATGATTTTATTGTTTATATATTAACTGCCACGATATACATACACACACATATATAGGTTGGTATGTACATATATGAAGACACAAAAAAGCATATGTGGAAGAAAGGGTGAAATTCAGACATATATATAAAAATATGTGCTTTATGCAAATACATTGCAATGTTTTATATTTGACTTAAAAAACTTACTGATTGAAGTTACCATAAAATCAAACTTAATTTTGCAAAGGAAAGCAGAACTCCCATGAAAAGTAATTCTCTCTCATACTACACGTAAGATGCAGTGTTTAGGTTGCAAATATGTCCATTAGTCAAGAAAGATAACAACTACAATGCTGTAACAAAAGACTATTCTGACCATCAACTGTGCAAGAATGTCTTATGAACATCTCTTCTGTTTAATTTTAAAACAAAATAAGACAATAAAGGAACAAATAAGTAAGATGATGACTCATAAATCAAATAAAATGTTAAAAAGGATTAATGTCCACCTTCGTGTCTATTTTTGCTATGGTGACTTGGTTCCTATGAGTAGCATTGACCTGCTTGGTGTAGCCACTTGGTATAACTTCACACAAAAATACTGTTTGTTCTTAAGGAAGATAATGAAACTGTTTCTTCCAGTAGCAACTTACTTCTTATGTAGCTTACACGATAAGCCAAATCTAACCTGACAGTGTCCTTGTAAGGCTTCACTGAAGTACTGAAATACAGATTATAATTCGAGTCTATGTTTTTTGTTCTTTTGCTTAGAGTTTTGTTGTCTTTTTTATTTTTTCTGGTTTGTTGTTGTTGTTGTTTGGTTGGTTGGGGTTTTTTTTGGTTGTTTTTTTTTGTTTGTTTGGTTTGGTTTGGTTTTGGTTGGTTGGTTTGTTTTGGTTTTGTTTTATGAAGAAGGATTTTCACTTTTCATCTTTGTGGTAGAATTACTCTCTTGACAAAGTCTGTGTGAACTCTCTTCAGATGCTTCAGCATATTTGTCAGACCACTGCACAGCAACGCAAAGCATATTAATTCTTGGCACAAGCACTTCGTCTCCAAGGAACACCAGGACACCTTCTGTCCTGTAATTAAACTGAGCCCACTCTTGGATCTGTTTATCCAAACTGGTGCCATCTTCTGACTGACAGTCCTGTGGTGATGTGTTGGTGCAATGCATCATCAAAGTAAGATGCTGTGATGATGCATTACTGTGGTGGATGTGTAGGTTCAGTTAATCCTGGCATCAGAATACAAGATTTGCCCAAGGCCACGTAGCCATATAGATCCCATGTGCATTTTAGTGCTGCTGTCAGCAAAATGTAGAGGAGGGTGAAGGAATATGTGATATAATCACTCACAGTACAAAGGTATGTACCATTTTACAGGTAAAAGTGGTTTTTTATGATCCATGCAAAGAGACTGTCCAGTTTAAATTACTCGGGAAGACCTTTACTAGCATAAGGCTGAGAACAGTTACTAATGCAGGTATAAGGAGAAGTATTACAGATCTTTGTTTAGAGATTAATCAGTTTGGGGAAAGAATGCTCTATCCCTTTCAATGAGGTATTTTTTTTCATATTTAGGGGAAGAAAAAAGCAAAAGTACAGATTTTCTTCTAGTTTGGACGTTTTTCCTCACCACACCCCTTCTCTCTATTTGAATACATCACTGGGATCTCCTGGGATCCAGGAATCTCTTTCTATTTCAGGAAACAGCATTTTACATTTTTCCTTTTGCTGATACAGAATGTGGTTGTATTAGCTGTCAACACAAGAATTCATAGTATTAAATTCAAGATTCAGGAAACCAAATGTATTTGAGGAGCAGATTTTAAGCACATGATTGACTTTAAGCATGTGTTTAAGTCAATAAACATTAATGAGGCAATGTTTAATGGCTTTCTTCAATCAGAGCAAAGGTAGCTTGTGTTGACAGCTTACAGCTTTCAGCTTAGACACTAACATTATTTTAAGATTTAAATATCCACAGCAGTATTTAAAGAGATTTCCGCAAACAGTATATTCTATAACGTGAATTTTACTGTTTCAAATTATAAAACCAAAACCATAAAATCTTTAACAATACTAAATTAACTTTCAAATTAATCGACTTTATGACTGGAGTCTCTAGTCCAAAGCAAAAACTCCACACATTTTTTGTTTTAGTGCACTTTATAATAACAAATGTTATTCTTATTAGGTTACATATTTTTCACCTCTCCCCTTCTTATACATTGGGGAGGTTGATGAAGTGCTTTACAGGTGCCTAGGGAAGGTCTCAAAATCACCAGCCCTTGTTCTAGTGGGGGATTTCAACTTATCAGATATCTTCTGGAAATGCAACACAGTAAACAGGAAGCAGTCCCAGAGGTTCTTGGGATGCATGGAAGATAATTACACAGCTAGCTAATAAATCACTGACAAATGTCTCAATACTAAACCTGCTGCTTCTAAACAGAGAAGGACTAGTAGGAGATGTAAAGGTTGGTGGACATCTTGGACAAAGTAACCACAAGATAGTGAAATTTACAATTCTCACTGAAATTAGGACAGGAGACAATAGAACTAAATCCTTGGACTTCTGGTGGGCAGACTTTGACTTGTTTAGGAGACTCGTTGATGATAATCCTTGGGAGACAGTCCTGAAGGAGAAGGGAATCCAAGAAGTCCATGGCTCTCTTGTGGTTGGCCTACAAGTTGGAGACTAAGATGACAAAGTCCCTCCCACTGTAAGTGAAGACAGGGTGTGTGATCAGTTGAGGAACCTAAAGATCCACAAGTCCATGGGACCCAATGAAATACATCCCTGAGTCCTGAAGGAACTTGCTGACACAGTTGCCAAATCACTCTCCATGACATTTGCAAAGTCCTGGAAGTCAGGTGAAGTCC